>SZWC01003195.1:53429-68114 GCA_023375785.1 Penium margaritaceum
GCCTATCTCCCACGTCTTCCTTGACGTCCCCATGGGCACTCTTCGCGACTGCTCCCATGCTGCTCCCTGTGTCGATAACGGGTGATGTGGGCCTCTCTCTAATCCTCTCCTCCTCTGGTGCCCTCCCGTGACGGTGTGTTGATCCCTTCGCCGTGCCGGTACATCATCCACTAGATGATCCACCGGGCCGTCCCCTTGCTCTGAGTGCCTAGGTGTCCCTGCTCCACGTCTGGCCTCCGCCTCCCGTCCTCGTTACATCCGTCCGGGCGCGCTTGACATATTCGGCCGCCGGGTAGGTCATTTATCTACCGAAGGTGGATGGGGACAGGGCTGCATGTCCGATCTCTGTGAGGCTGGTGGCTTTGGGATCACTGGTGGCGGCTCATCTCTCAAGAGGCACCACTAAGATGTTGCACTCAATGCCTCATTTACCATGGCCAGCACCTGTCTTCTAACATCAGGGATATCTCTGTTCAACACTGTCCTCCGAGCCGCAGCTCCCTCAGGTCACGGCAATGCCACTACGTTGCGATAGAGCTGCTCCACCGGATAGGCATCCATGTATGAGCGTGGCTTTGCCTTTTCCTCCACACCTTGTCACTCCTTCTCTTGATGCTCCTTCCTCTCCCGTGCTCGAGCTTTGAGAAGCCACAGCATGGCCACACACTTGTCGCAATGGTGTCCCACCCCAGGCAACACCTGTCCGCATGGTCGATGTGGCTGGTGGCATCCCTCACACTACTCGGTGTTGTTGTGGTTGCCACAGTGTGTACAAAAGAGGCGCCACTCCGTTTCTCTTGCTCCGCGACGTCCCCCTTCTTGTCTCTCTCTCTCCTTCTGCGCCTTCTCCTTAAGTTCCGGTGCGTAAGCTAGACAGACATACACCGCCTTCGGCTAAAGGAGCTCCTCTGCCCCACAGATGTAGTAGAGGGCTACTTTGCAATGAAGCAGCGCTTCTTTTGCGTTCTCACCGGCCGCTTGCACTTCCCGCATGTCTCTATCTCCTCTGCTCTTGGGATGCTCGATGCTGACCCAGCTGTCTGTCCGGCTTACTTGCCTATCTTCTCCTCTTGCTCGACCAACCTCCGGATGTAGCCCTTGTCGTGCAGTCGTAATCCTAGAATCTCCGTACCACACTTGCGATGGAGGGGAATTTTGCGCTCGTGGCACCACGAGGCATCCGTGGTGTCATGCAGCTCGCGGCAGGCTTCACACCTGCAGACCCAGCGCTTGGGTGTAGGACTGTCTTTTCTTTTATCCTCTTTGGTTACTCTCGCCAACATGATGGGTGCACACTTCATGCACCCTATCACCTTCCGTCACACTCGCACCTTTGGGTCCTAGTAGGCGCCATGTACAGGGTGTCTGCACATGAAGCAACAGAACAAAGTCGTGGTGTTCATCAGCTCTCCATAGTTTCCACATGGTTGTTTCTTGTCTTACGGTAGTCTGGATCTTCCTAGTACGGCCTTGTTCCCCGACCTGGATCTCTCTGCCTCCTCCTCCTTCTCCAGATCCTCTTCACTGTCTATCCCCATGTTTTCCTGCAGGTTAGCTANGTCCTAGTAGGCGCCATGTACAGGGTGTCTGCACATGAAGCAACAGAACAAAGTCGTGGTGTTCATCAGCTCTCCATAGTTTCCACATGGTTGTTTCTTGTCTTACGGTAGTCTGGATCTTCCTAGTACGGCCTTGTTCCCCGACCTGGATCTCTCTGCCTCCTCCTCCTTCTCCAGATCCTCTTCACTGTCTATCCCCATGTTTTCCTGCAGGTTAGCTACACAGACGTTACACATCTTTATATCGTACATGATCTCCAGGTCCAAATTGCAACATTGCAAGTGTAAGGCGGCCTTGCATACCTCACACATCACTCCTTTCCCTGCGATCACTGGTTCCTTGCAACTCACACATCGCTACTGAGGGTCTTCCTCCTCTCCCTCTTCCTCATCCTGGTCCTCTGCCTCGATGCTCAGCTTCAGCTCCTCATTCCGCTGCTCCTTTTCTTCTCGTGATGTTCCCGGTTGTCTTTGGTTCCGCTGTTCCTCCAGCCATGAGCTGGTTGGCCATAGGTATCTGTCATCAGGCGGTAGCGGCTCCCATATTGAGGGGGGTGTGTTGAGCAAGCCGAGGCACTCCTCTTGCGGTGGGAGGGATTCTCCTTCTCCTGGCTTCTCCGTCACATTTTTCCCTTACTTCTCTTGGTCAGGATCAACCCCTTTGAACACCCTCCTTCTCTTCTGTCGTCCTCCTATCGCTCTAGATGATGCCGGTGCCTTGGGCACTGCACTTGATATTGGTCAGAAATTACCTCCTGTTTTTTGTTGTTCTGCTGCTGCTCTCGATGGTGATGGCACCTCGGGTATCGTACTGGGTGCCGCTGCTGCAGAGGATAGCACCTCCCTTTCCCACTGCTTTGCTGCTGCTATTGCTGGTGCCTTCGCCTCGGGCGCCGTGTCGGGTGCCACTGCTACAAAGGATAGCACCTCATGTTTCTGCTGCTTTGCTGCAACCGCTACTGGTGGTGCTGGCGCCTTGAGTGCCGTGCCAGGTGCGGCTGCTGCTCTCCTTCTTTTTGCGCTACTCCGATACTGCCGCTGCTGGTGGTGCTAGTGCCTCGAGCGCCGCGCCAGGTGCAACTGCCACAGGAGGCAGCTCCTCCTGTTCCCACTGCTCCGCTGCTGTCGTTGCTGGTGGTGTAGGCGCTTCGCACACCGCGCCAAGTGTAACTGGCGCAGCAGGTAGCACCTCCTTTCCTTCCTGCTTTGCTGCTCCTGCTGCTGGTGGTGCTGCCGCCTTGAGCGCCGCCCCAGGTGCAGCTACTACAGAAGGTAGCTCCTCCTGTTTGCGATGCTCTTGTGCTGCCGTTGCTGGTGGTGCTGGCGCTTCAGGCGGCGCGCTAGATGTAGCTGTCGTAAGATGTAGTACCTCCTTTCTTTGCTACTTCGCTACTGCTGCTATTCGTGGTACTTGTGCCTTGAGTGCCGCGCTAGGTGCAACTGCTATAGGACGCAGCTCCTTCTATTCCCACTACTCCGCTACTGCAGCTGCTGGTGGTGCTAGCGCCTCGAGTACCGTGCTAGCTATAGCTACCGCAATAGGCTGCTCCTCTTGTTCCCGCTGCTCTACTGCTTCCACTGCTGGTTGTACTGGCGCCTCAGGCGCCGCCCAAGGTGGAGCTGTCGTAGGAGGTAGCTCCTCCTATTCCCGCTACTCTGCTGCTATCGTTGCTGGTGGTGCTAGCGCTTTGGGCGCGGCGCTAGGTGCAGCTGCCACAAGAGGCAACACCTCCTTTCCTTGCTACTTTGCTACTGTTGCTGCTAGTGGTGCTGGCGCCTTGAGTACCGCGCCTAGTGCAGCTACTATAGGAGGTAGCTCCTCATATTCTCGTTGCTCCATTGCTGCCGCTACAGGTGGTGCTGACGCTTTAGGCGCCGCGCCAGGTGCAGCTGCCAAGGAGGCAGTACCTCCTTTTCTTGCTGCTTCCCTGCTGCTACTGATGGTCCTTGCACCTTGAGCGCCGCGCCAGGAGCAGCTACTGCAGGAGGTAGCTCCTCTTGTTCACGCAACTCCAGTATTGCCGTTTCTGGTGGTGCTGGCGCTTCGGGCGCCGCGCAAGGTGTAGCTGCCGCAGGATGTATTACCTCCTTTCTTTGCTACTTTGCTTCTGCTACTGCTACTAGTGGTGCTAGCGCCTTGAGGACCGTGCCAGGTACAGCTGCTACAAGAGGCAGCTCCTATTGATCCTGTTGCTTTGCTGCTAGCGTTGTTGGTGGTACTGGCACCTCGAGCGACGCGCGAGGTGCACCTGTCGCGGGAGGCAGCTCCTCCTCTTCCCGCTAATCCGCTGTTGCCGCTGCTAGTAGTGCTGACGCCTCGAGCACCGCGTAAGGTGTAGCTGTCGCAGGAGGCAGCTCCTCTTGTTCCCGTTGCTCCGCTGCTGTCGCTGCTGGTGGCGCTGGCACTTCAGGCGCAACGCGAGGTACAGCTGTCGCAAGAGGCAACACCTCCTTTCCTCGTTGCTTTGCTACTACTGCTGCTAGTGGTGCTCGCACCTTGAGTGCCGCGTTAGGTACAGCTGCTATAGGAGGCAGCTCCTCATGTTCCCGCTGCTCCACAGTTGCCGCTACAGGTGGTGGTGGCGTTTTCGGCGCCATGCCATGTATAGCTGCCGCAGGAAATAGTACCTCCTTTCCTTGCTGCTCTACTACTGGCGTTGCTGGTGGTGCTGGCACCTCAGGCGCCGAGCCAGGTGCAGCTGTTGTAGGAGGCAGCTCCTCCTGTTCCTATTGCTCTGCTTGTGCTGCTGCTGGTGGTGCTGGCGCTTCGGGCGCCGTGCCAGGTGCAGCTGCCGCAGGAGGTAGCACCTCCTTTCCTTACTACTTTGCTGCTTCTGCAACTGCTCGTGCTGGTGCCTTGAGCGCCACGCTAGGTGCAGCTGTTGTAGGAGGCAGCTCCTCCCATTCCTGCTGCTCCGCTGCTGCCGTTGTTGGTGGTGCTGACGCCTTGGCCGCCGGGCCAGGTGCAACTCTTGCATGGGGTAGCACCTCCTGTTTTCGCTGCCGAGATCTCCAAGGGCATGCGCTTTGTGTCGTTGCGGCCAACAGCAACAAGTCCAGGTTGTGTTCAGCATCTGCCGCCGTCGGCGTGGGTTGCTTATCCGTCGAATGTGATCCTGTTGCGGTGTGGTGCGGCTTGGTCCGCTTCTGCCACATGGCTGATGCTGTGGCTATCATGCGAGATGCTGCTCCATGACCCTACTGCTGTGCCTGTTTTGCTGTGGCCTCCTGAGAAGGCAGCCCTTCTAGATAATCTCACAGGCCCTCCTCAGTCATTTTGGGTCGCCGGGTAGGGAGCTTATCCTTCCTGGTAGGACGTCACTTTTTGGTTGTGTCTGACATGGCGCGTTCTTCATCCGCTTCTGCTGCCTCTTCTCGTTACTCCTGTCGTTGAGATGTCATGTCTGCCCCAGCTCCCTACTCGTTCAATCCCTCCTTTTGCTGTGCCGGGATGGGCATCCCAATACCTACCGAACCAAGCCGGGTCCCCACGGCCAAAGTCTCATGTGGGATGGTCATCGGAGGTGCTGGCTCAATAGTGATCGGTGGGGGAGAGCAGTGCAGACAAGGAGACGATTGAGGCATATTGGCAACTGTGGCCGCTACGTCTTCCATACCATCATCTGTGGCGATTTGTGGCGAGTGTTGTCCAGCCGCGAGAGTCTGCCAACGGACCGGGAGCCTCTCCATGCGTTCGCGGCGATGCATGATGTTGGAAATGTGGCGACACTCAAGCCACACATAGATTCCGTCCATTGCCCAGACCTGGTAATATTGGTCCATGAGCGTCGCTTCCTTGTGCCGCCGCTCACCCACTTCTTCCTGTAATGGCCGTACACCATCACCGACTTGGAGGTCGTCGAGCATGAGACCAGCGTTGGCACGATCCACCCACGTTGTGTTGCAATGGATCCCCGAGTACGAGTCTCTTGGAGGCACTTTTAAAGCCAGGCACCTCGTTGTTTCATGAACTCTACCTCGTCAGCCACGATCGCACCCTCTTCTCGTGACGGCACCGGCGCATTCGGCATAAGCGGCAAGTTGGCCATGGTCCAATGCTACAGTTTGTGAGGCAGCATGTAGGGTGAGAAGCTGGAGTAATGTAGTGTGATGTTGTACTCATAGACGATGTCCTCCTACCGCTCGTCCCACGGCGCATTGTCATCTGACACCTTCCAGATGATCTGTGCGATGGCCCCATGCATGCACTCAAGCTGACCCTACGCCTGTGGCCGATAGGGCATCCCATTATCAACGTCAATGTTGAAGTAGGTTGCTACCTGAACAAACTTCCCACCGAAGTGCGAGCCATTGTTGCACTGAATGACTCGGCATCCACCCTCGTGATAAACGGCCTCCTCCTTCAGAAATGTTGCCGCATGGACTACGTCTGCTTTGGGAACCGGCTGAGCCATGACCCACTTTGTCATATGGTCGATTCCGAGAATCCAGTGCACGTTGCCGCCTTGGGTGGTGCCGTGGGGACCATGAAATTCAATAACAACCCTCTACTAGGCTAGTGAATCCGTTGGCGAGGGTAATGACAGAGGCAAGTCCCACATGTGGCAACGACCTCCCCAATCTACTTCTTCAGTCCCACCCAGTAGACATGTGGGACGAGATTCTCATATATGGTGGCAGAATGTGCGTGCATCCTGTCGTGTTCTTGCATGATGAGTGTGTCTCGCAGCACCACCGGGGTATACCAACATAGTGGGTGAGCACCGTCTTCACGTCTCCAGAGCCGCCCGTGCAGCCACACATGCTTGTCAAGTGTAGCCTTTGCATCGGAGTAAACGTGCACATCTGGGTAAATCTCCACCATGGTACGTTCTCTGGAGAGGACTTGAGCATGTGCCCAATCAGACCAGTCATATGTTTTGGCCTGAGGTTCTTGCTACCAATGCTCCAGATCACCCCTAGGTGCCAGGGCAAGAAGGCGGCACTGCATTTCCTTGAAGGTTTTCGAGGGTGGGGGAGCTCGTCACCCTACAGACTCGGCCTGTTCTTGGGCGTCTCCTTCCATTGGAGTAGCAGTTTCTGCCCGCGTTTGTCTGGAGGAGCTGTGTGTGGCGGCTGGAGCCGTCATGCTCGTTTAGGCCGTGACGGCAAGACGCTAGATGCGGCTTGAAGTTTGCCGCACCAAATGTTGGGGCGTTGCAGGCGTCGCATGAGCCGGCGGCCTGCAATCATCGTCAGAGTTGACTGCTGCGCGCGCGGAATTGGAGACAATGGGTGGGTTATCCACCGGAACGGATGCCACCTCTGGCACCGCGGGTTGCTCCAAGGAGTGAGAGGGGGCGGTTGCGACTCCCGCGAGGTCACCTCGGGATGGCAGATGATCTACCTGCAGCTCTCTTGTCGAGAGTACTGACGTCAATGGAGGAGGAGCCAAGGGAGAATGAGGGGGTTGGCACGGAAGAGGACCAAAGACCGGGAGCGCGATTAGAGTTTCATTCCGGAGGGAAGGGGGGGAATGCGGTAAGGAAAGGGGAGAGACTGGCAGATTATCTGCCGGAGTAAAGTCAGTTGTGGTGCTCGTGGCCTTGGCAACCAAGGGGGTCGCGCGCCGAGAGCACGTAGGATCCGTGGGATGCCTGTCCTAAGAGCTCGTTGAGGGAGGGAGGGTAAGCAACGGGGGTTGATCCACGGTCAACCGTGGTTCGTCTACTAAGGGAAGCTCTTCACGGTTGTGGGGCGAATCTTCGTTGTTAGTTCCTGGTTCAGACGTCGAGGAAGGTGAGCCAAGCCGTTGATGGTGGAGCCAGCGCATGAGTACCCAAAGGGCCATCCCTGTACCAGGGTCAGTAGTGCGTACTGGAAAAATGGCCACAAGGTCCGCATGATCCAGTCTGTCGGCTTCCACTTGTCTTTATGTTGCCCGCAGCACAATCCTATATTAAATGAAAGGATGTAGGTTTGTAGTTAGAGAGCCTTGCTGGCGATGCTGTAGTGCCCAATCGAGAAAGCAGCGGAAGGCCCGTGCACCCGGGTGAAAAGAGAAGTCGAGGGGGTAGAGGGCCGGAGGAAATATTGGTGATGCAAGTAGAAACTTCGTGCCAGGAATGAAAGGAGGTTAGGCCGGGTCCGTTCAGGAAGGGTGGGGGTCATGGTCCAGTGCGGGAAGCAACGGAAGGCGGCTGGTCCGGAAGTAGTGGAGAAATCCAGCGATAGAGGTGCCGCAACTCTTCCAAATACTCCTTCCACTCATACCGTAGCTTGTGCACGGCACTGCTAAGGAACGCCCGGGCCACGTTGCGAATCAAGTGTTGCTGTAGATGCTGTTCGCACTCCTTAATAAGTTGCTTTACATGATCAACCAACGTGCATAAGGTACAGTACTGCTACGCGACATCCTCACGAAGAGCCAGGACGCTCTCTCGCTACTACAACATATCTCATAGCCGAGTACAGTCGGCTGCCCACACTGCCTCTTTCTCAGTTCGCAACTACTGCAGGTCTGGCAACTACGCGTCGAGCTACTACAATCCTAGAATCAAGCGCGCTATCTCTACACGTGTCGTCCGGAGGGTTCGGCCCAGTTTTGCCCTTTGGTCCATGAGGCACTGTCCTTCTGCTACGGATGGTTCGTCACCTTTGTCTGCAGCCTCGTTCCATCCATCTTGCAGGCACCGCACTTCTTGGAGTCTCGTTTGGATGGCTGCTGCTTGGACTTCTTGGTTTTGGAGATGTTGTNAACATATCTCATAGCCGAGTACAGTCGGCTGCCCACACTGCCTCTTTCTCAGTTCGCAACTACTGCAGGTCTGGCAACTACGCGTCGAGCTACTACAATCCTAGAATCAAGCGCGCTATCTCTACACGTGTCGTCCGGAGGGTTCGGCCCAGTTTTGCCCTTTGGTCCATGAGGCACTGTCCTTCTGCTACGGATGGTTCGTCACCTTTGTCTGCAGCCTCGTTCCATCCATCTTGCAGGCACCGCACTTCTTGGAGTCTCGTTTGGATGGCTGCTGCTTGGACTTCTTGGTTTTGGAGATGTTGTTGTTGGTCAGTGCGGGCGGATTTGCACGTAAGAAGATCGTTCTGCACGTTGGCCATGTTGTTGGCAGAACTGCGTACATGTTCCTCATACATCATTACCAACGCTCGGTGCTGCTGCCAAAGTCTTTCCACTCTTCCTGCCCAAGCTTGTTTGCGGGTTATGCTGGAGGTAAACGTCTCCCACAGCATTTCATTGATGTGAGGGTGAGGCATGTCTGGCGAGGGTGGTGGCGCTCGGCATGGACCATCCATGCGCAGGGTATGGAGCATGTTGTCTGCCTCTGCCATGGTGAGAAACGCTGCTAGTGCGCTGGCTTCCAATCCACACATTGCAACAGCGTCCACCGCACGATCAGCGCGTCCGTACTCGTACTGTGCCCAACCGGTCTGAGCCATGTGTAGCGTGGGGCGGTGGTATCGTTCTGTCGCTGTTCTCCAGTAGTGGTCTTATGATGAGTGTCGTTATTCAAAGGGTTGAGAGTTGTGGTTGTCTTTGTTGTTGATTGCCAGAGGCGTAAACGGTGTGAACTGTGGGAGCGAGAAATTGAGGGCTGTGGTTGAGAACCGCGTGACATCGCCCGAGCAATCCGAGGCGATCAGGCGGGTTGAGCGTGCCGCCTTGGACGTCGGAGGGCAAGAGGCATGTCTGGCTGCGGGTCATGTCAGCATGTGGAACGCCCACCATTCATCTCCCACGATTATGCACGGATGTGCTCCTGGAAAAGGACGACTTCCTCCGCGGTTTCTGTAGACCCTCGCATGTGTCGGAAGGTACGGGCATGCACCTCTGTTGGGTATGGTGCATGTTCCTTCGAAGAATCCCTCCTGTCCGTAGACGATGATGGTGCGTCAGCAACGATTCCCGTGAAGCGTACTTTGGTGGATTGATTGCTCGCATGTGCTGTATGGTTTGAGGGAGGTGCGTGCTCCGTCAGCCGTTGAGCGTCTCGCTGACTTGGCGCTTCTTTTGCTTCAAATTCGAGTGGGAAATATGATGGTGCCCCGTCATCGTCATGTAGCATCATGCATTTTTCACCAGGTAGAATTATCGCGTCGCATGGTGTTAACCAATCATTTACAAGAAGAACGTCGCATGTAGATATCTCACACACTTGTACAGGTAGGCTCTTTTTGAATATTTCCGACCTAAAGGGGAAATAAGTCAATCTGTCCCTACGATCAGGTGATTTCTCCTCCCGCGGTTCCAAAGCAGAGGTCAACGGGCCAAATGAGGTTCGACCAACTAAACTGCCGCATGACGCACATGGCAATAGTGGTGTGTGTCGCTCCGGTATCCACAATGACGATGAATTTTATGTCGGTGATCCGTACAAAGCACGAGATCGCCGTGCAAATGAACTCCGGCAGTAGTTGGCAACAAAGTTTCATCGGTCGCCAGGCAAGGGCTCCTGTATCAAGGCTATTGTGGACGACTCGTCGAGTGGTGTGGACGCCATCCCTCATCATGCGGTGACCTTGCGACTCGAGCCAACAGCTCACCCTCCACCCGGATGGTGCCAGCGCAGTGTTAATCTCTGCAAAGAAAGTCTCCAATTACGTAATTTGCCCTGGTAGATGAGTGACGACCTCTAGATAGGGTAGCGCAAGGTAAGTCCAGTGGAAGAATCGCCGGATAGCATCTGCCACCAATTGGCAAACCTCATTTTGTGGCATCGGCGTTGCGACTTGCCGGGAACGCGCCACGGGTTCTGGGGCAGGATCGCGCCGCGTGTTGCAAGCCAATCTCCATACTCCTTGTACCTCCATCCTGGCGCATATTTGAATAGATCAGTTTGACGCCACACATTGATGTGGCCAATGTCCGGGTCGTGCTAAGGAAAGCCATCAAGAGGGTACGACCAACGACATTCCTTGTCGGTGAGATCGCACGCCTGTCACTGAACAAGGACTTTCCCACCAGGAAGGGGTCCCTCCGGAGGTGGTCCATCTTCGTATGATGTTGTGTCATGTGGGAGACGGTCCTTCCATCCTTCACGTGGCAACCGGCTGAGCGCGTCTGCATTGCGGTTTGCAAATGCTGGTTGATATTTGAGGGTGAGATTGCATCCTAGTAGAAGGAGGGCCCATTTGCCAAGAATTCCTTCATGGTTTTGCGTCGTGAGCAACCATTTGAGGGCCTGGTGGTCTGCGAGGATGGTGAAGGGTTTCCCATTTTTCACGTAGTCTCAGTATAACTGGATAGCCTACAGGACTACTAGGCATTCTCCTTTCACTGGAGGATACTTGGCTTCGGCGTCGCTGAGTGCACGGCTCCCGTAGCACACCACCCTCATCATGCTGTTGCTTCCTTGTTGGGATGAAATGGCTCCAATAACTTCCTATGAAAAATCAGTAGTGATGACGAAGGGTAAGTTGAAGTCTGGGAATTCCAACATGGGTGCCGTGATGAGGCCATGTTTGATCTCAACCCATGCAAGTTGACAGGCCTTCGTCCACTCAAAAGGTTGATCTTGATGAGTGAGGCATTGTAAAGGACGAACAATTGTCACATGGTCACGGACAAGTTTTCGGTGAAAACTGACAAATTCCAGGAAAATCTTGACCTGGGATGATGTAATGGGGCATTTCCATTCGGGAACTGGCACAATTTTAGCAGGGTCTGTGGATATACATTCTGCGCTAATGATAAATCCCAAGAACTCCATGCTATCTGCCCTGATGACGCACTTGGCGGCCTTCAACCGAAGGTTTGCAGATCGAAGGGCGGAAAAGAGGGCATCCAGTGAAGCCATGAGTTCCTGGAAACTGAATGCTGTAACCATGACATCATCAACGTAACAGTAAGCGTTGGAAACATCACACAACACTTGATCCATGACACGTTGATATATAGCACTAGCATTGTGCAATTTGAAGGGCATGCGAGTGAAAGCACAGAGTCCGTCTGGGGTGATGAAGGCCGTTTTCAACATGGAGTTTTGATCCATAGGGATAGTGTGGAAGGCAGACTTGACGTCAAGCTTGCCAAACCAAATCTTCCCACGTTGTCGTTCTTGGATATCTACGATGAGGGGCATGGGGTAAGCGTCCTCCATAGTGACTTTGTTGAGATCACGGAAGTCGACACAGAACGGTTTAGTGCCGTCCAATGGATTGGAACGCCATGGACATTCCACTTCGACGATGACGCCCTGTTCCTTGAGCTCAGGAAGGCCTTCATTGATGATGTCTTTCTGGTCTTGGAGTAAGCGACGAGCATTTTGTTTGTGCGAAGGCGCGTCTCTTGTATTGATGGCATGGACGTTGTCGACCGCTCAAATCTCCGTTGATTTGCCTCCAAATACCTCTTCGTGGTAAGTGAGAAGCTCCTTGACTTCTTACCTTTGCTCCTCTCTCAATGTTCATGGAGCATATGGTCCCATCGTTGGGAATGTGGGGACGTGGATAGCGGCGGTTCCTCATCCCCCATCAGACCAGATCCAAGATCAGGGTCAGGGTCTCAACAATCATAGACCTGAAGATTGAATTTTCGGGAACCACCCAATGTGATTGTGAGAGATTTTGGTTGACGAGGAGGTGGCTTGTCATCGAGGCGCACCCATCTGATATCACTCATGGGTTCTTTGTCAGACTCGTCTGAGTCACCATCGTCATAGAGAAGAGCGTCATTGTCACACACCAGCATCTTCCCTTTGCATTTTGCTTTTTCAAGGTCATCTGGAGCCATGGATTGCTTGGTCGTCGGCACAAGTGTGGGGTCCAAGACCAGAGGAGGTCCCGAAGGAGTTGGGGTGATTGGTGCTCGACTGAGGCTGCTGATGCAATGATCTATCGTGGGGGGAACAGCCACCTGGGGGATTCTGCTAAAGATTTGGGTAGCGGGCCCACGGGGAGCTTCTGCCAATCATCTGCCGGAGCAGCTTGTCCTCCCTCGGGGCATGGTTGCTTGGATGTGGGCATTGGATCCATCGTCTCCCCGTCCTCCACCGGTGGTGAAATGATGAGAGGGGTGTCATGCTGTGGGAATACCAGGATGGAATTCCTGGCTGCATGGTCCTCGGTGCGGGCTTCCTCCAATGAGAAGGAGTGACCAAACTTTGTAGGCATCGACGTGCTCAGGCCCACAATTAGTGCTACACAGGTAGAATAGCCTGATGATGTCAACTGCATAACTTCGTCAGCATAGAGCACGCCTGCTTGTCTGGGAATGAGGTAGTCTGTTCCTAGCAGGACGTCATAGGTGCGGGCAACCGTGACCTGCACCCGCACAGCCTTGTAGATGAGACCCACCTGCAAGGCAACGCTATTGACAATACCATGTCCTGCAACCATGCCATAGAAGCATTCGTAAATGCTTTGGTTGTTGGTTGGATCCTGTGTTGCCAGCCCACNTCAGCGTGGTGTGAGAGGCCCCAAGGTCAATGATTGCTAGGAACCTTCTGCCACATATCCACACAAAACAGCTGGCCATTTCATGATGAAGAGCTTGCATTTGTGGTGGTGCAAGGGGAATTGGTCGCCATCCCCATGTGTTGGGTTCCGCTTGGATTGCTACCTTGCTTAGTCCATCATGTGGCGCCTGAGTGCAGGTGAGGCAAATCCCGGCTGGCTGAAGCTTCTCGGCATACTCTTGCATGACCGCTGCGAAGTCCAGGAGATGGGTGGGATTTTGCCGTAAATATTCCCCCATGGATACCTCCTAAAAGGGGCGGTGGAAGGAGGCTAAGGCATCGCCCATGGGTTCGTTGTGTGCCGATGGTACGAAGGTCACCTTCTGGCAAGGCGGGGGCATGGGGCCCTTGAATGAGCGCACGCATCGTTTGGTTGGAGGCTTTGGAGGCATCGCTGGAATCTGACTCGGTAGGCGAATCGAGCGCAATTCGACACATGCTTATAGCTTTACTACGGCCCGCTCCTGTTTCTCCTTGTATTTGCTCATGCCCTCATACATTTTTGTGATTGACCAACCTTCCAGGCCTTGTGCTTGTGCCACTGTGACCAGTTCTTGTTTTGCAGCCATCGGAGGAGTCTCCGTGGTCTGTTCTTTGGAGCGGGGGAGACCTAGCTTCACATTACGTGCAGGCGTGTTTGAGGTAGATGGTTGAGTAGCAGCTGGTGTCTCTCCCATCTCCCTCTGCTGCGCATAAGCTTTCCATTGCATGGGCCCATTCCTCATCTTGCAAGAGGGACGGGTGGTGATGTCAGGGCCGATCGCTTGCCGGGAAGCAGCAAGTCCTGGTCCAGCTGGTCTGCGTCACTGGTATTGTCCTCCTCTAGGTGGTATGCCGGGTATCGAGGTGGAATTGGGACATTCCCAGCACCGATGGGTGAACTCTCCGCACCCATAGCAACTCCCAGGTCGGTAATTATGGGGGTTTATCAGGTTGGGTGCTGAGGCTCTTGGCATGTGAATGGTGGGCGCCACATGTTCCTTTGGAGCGGACTGTTCTCGAGCCGCCCGTCGTTTAATTTCCCTTTGCTGATGTTCCAGTTCCTCCTTCAGCGCATCGAGTGTGCTGAACCGTAGCAGGTCCAACGTGTTGGCCATCGCCGGGACAAGGGAATAACGGTAATATTCTTTGATCATACACAAGGGTATGTCGATGCATCGCATCAAAATCTTGGTGAACTTGTCGTTGTGTAACTTGATGTTTTCCCCGGCCTTCATGCGGAAGGTGCGAATATAGAACTTTGCTTCCTCTAGGCTCATGGGGTCAAATCACTTGGTCATCCTGTTCGCAAGATAATCAAAGTGAGCAAATGGACGTTCCCTATGCTCTGTGGTGAACCACTCCAAAGCTTTCCCTTACAGCGCTAGGTGTTTTGCTGGGACAACGTAGTCAAGAGATAACAGCCCATAGTCGAGACAGGTGCCCAACTTAGACAACCACATAGTTGGGTCCTCCCCTGGTTCACCCTTGAAGACGTCGAGCTTTGGGAGAGTGTAAGAAGCCTTCGACGCTAGATTCGAGGTCAGTTCCTGCGGAGGCACCATCTGCACCTGTGCCCGTGACGTGGCCCCCAGGTGGGGTCGATGCGCTTGCACTAGGCCAACTGCCCTAGTAGCAGCCGATGAAGCAATTCCCCCTCCCCTTGGTCGAACACGTCCTGCATTGGTTCCTTCCAGTCCAGATTTCCCCACGTGATGTCTTGCTGAACTTGC
>SZWC01003195.1:68131-81176 GCA_023375785.1 Penium margaritaceum
CTGGTTCACCCTTGAAGACGTCGAGCTTTGGGAGAGTGTAAGAAGCCTTCGACGCTAGATTCGAGGTCAGTTCCTGCGGAGGCACCATCTGCACCTGTGCCCGTGACGTGGCCCCCAGGTGGGGTCGATGCGCTTGCACTAGGCCAACTGCCCTAGTAGCAGCCGATGAAGCAATTCCCCCTCCCCTTGGTCGAACACGTCCTGCATTGGTTCCTTCCAGTCCAGATTTCCCCACGTGATGTCTTGCTGAACTTGCTTGTACTCGCACGGTGTACTACTTGCCTCCTTGAAGCACTAATCCTTGCCCAGGTGCACTTAAACCACCAGTCGCTTGTGGTCTCTGCTAGAGTCTTCCTGCCATAGGTGTGGTTGTCGCTTTGCTTGCTTGAGGATGAGATAATTGTGCCTTTGACTGAACAGGTGGTACGGTATATTTGGTTGACAAAGCTCCCGTTGGGATGTGCACTTCTTCCCAGGTTCGTACTTGTCTGGCAGGTCCGGCCATGGATGAAGCATTGCTCCCCCTTTGAGCAAGGACTTCTCGGCGTGACGATGCTCCCAAAAAGGAGGATGTTTTATTCGTTTGCTGCTGGTGTTGGGATTGTTACCCATCATCTGGGCGATGTGAGGTCATGATAGATGGGCCTTCCCGTCGGGTTTGCCTTGTCCGTTGTTCCACGACCTCTCGGTTCCTCTCGGTACATGGTGGCGATACACCGCTGTCCAAGGCCGGCCGACAAGGGTGAACGATTGGGCGAGATGGGAATGCCCGAGGACGGAAGGCGACAGGTTGATGTAAGGCGTATAAGGCCTACACCGAAGTGTGATCCAGCGATGCTTCTTCTTCCTCTACCTGGTCATCTTGGACATCGTCCGGGTCTGCACATTCCCTGTGATGGGTAACAGAGGGCACGGGTGAGGACGCCTTCGGGGTAGAGAATTCAAGGCACCGCGGTGAGTCCTCCACAGGTGTCATGTCCACTGCCTTGTAAACGGTTCTTCCGTCAGGCGTCGTGACCTCATGGAGTAGCACAGGCCCATCGTCTGTTGCAAGCTCCTACTCTTAGTTGGACACGTAGTCTTCCACTTGCATAGAGTCACGCTGCCCGTCGTGGTGGTGGGTGTTGTCTTCCTCTGAATCTTCATGTGTTGCATTGGCCAACCGTGCTTTTTGGATAGCCTTCCATTCACGGAGTTCCTCGAGACATTGCTGGTGAAATTCTTCTTCGTCGCGATCCATCTCCTCCTCTTCGTTGTAGAATTACGGGGACCGATCATCCACCGGATCCCACTCAAGCTTGGGGTCTAGCCCTGGAGGATCTTCTAGGCTTCTCTTGTAGCAATGCGTGGTGCCGGCTTGCCTCATCCTGCCTTTCTTAGAGGTATAGAGTTCTCCGGGACGCGTCCTCGAGCCGCCAACGGTGTCGCCAAATGATTTTCCGGCACGATCGCACTGTCGTTGCACCTCGTAGGTTAGCGGGAGGGCACCACTACGGTCAGAGGAATCATTAGGGTTGGGATGACGGATTGCCGCGGTGCCTTCACTCCGCCCGGAGACACAACGGCTCCCTCCTTGGAGAACTGTGCTCCAGATTGTAGACTGATGTGAAGGTACCTAACACACTCGTCACAGAAGACAGTGAATCCACGCTCACTGCACCATTGACACTATTATACCCTTTTCCGCCATCAGCCAGAATCAGGTCTAACAACAGGTAGGGATTTACTCTTAGTCGCGGTTTGTGCTGCGCTATCCTCGCAGCTCTGCTCTCATTCTTGTCCTATGTCACTCTTTTATTCCACTCATTCTGAGCACATTCTCATTGACCAGAAGATCCTTTCTCTCCTCCTAGTTGCACGACGGATCATGCACCGAATCAATGCTGGGGATATATCACGCGTATTCCTTTTCCAAATTAACTCATGCTGTTTTCGTTCCAACTATGACTAACTTCCAGATGATCAACATGATTGTTCTAGCTATTATGTTCACTTAATGCCCAATCCCTGACGGTCAATCATGCACCGGACAACAACATGACATTCATCATGAGAATTTGTTCCAACAGCACGAACGTGAAAAACTAGGCAGTTAACGTGTTTGCATTCAATTAGGAAAACATACACACGAACAGCACTTCTTCTCTACACATGTAGTCTCTACCGTACATGTCACTGAGCAGCACACGTAAACCCTAGGCTTTTTGCACCAGCGGATCATCGGTCGAAGCTGGCCCTCGCGCGAGCACCCTACGGTTAGCTTCTCCCTAGTAGTTTGCCCGTGGAGCGGCACGACGTAACTCCAATGGACCGTCAGCACGTCGACCTACACGAGAATCGGTCTAGACCAGGTCTTCCCCCCATAGGAGGAAGAGTTCTTATCGATAGCGTTGATAGGCTCGGAACGCCTTAACCAGCTCTTCAGCAGCTTCAGTGGCACACCGTCCAACGTCACACGCAACCACCTACCAACTCTTCACGCCACGGGGCTTGTTGTCATGGGGAAGTCTCCGCAACCATGGCTGCCGGAACTGCTCCACGGCCTCACCAGTAGGATGGCACCTGATCTTTCCAATGATGAAATCGGATTGACGATCGGAGCAGGCATCTAGTTATTTCCTGGAACTTGCTCACGTAGACCTGAAACTGAGCCGGATGGCTCCTTTCCCAACACATAAGAGAGGAGCGTGCGCACAGAGGCAAACTTTGCAACAGGGGGAAACGTTTCTGTGTAGTTTATGTCCTCTTGCCGCGAGTAGCCCTTGGCGACTTGCCTTGCCTTGTACTTTTCCAGGTTATCATCTGCTCCCCGCTTCTTCTTGAACACCCACTTGTACTTGATCACCTTCCGTCCAGGTGGATGCTCAGTCAGCTCCCACGTGTCGTTGTCCAGCTACGACTGTATCTCCTACTGCACGGCTTGCGCCCAATCTGTTGCATTCGGTGCAGCCATGGCCTCCTTGTATGACTTTGGCTCATTTGAATCTGCTGCAACTGCGACGTTCATCTGTTCTGATTTCTACAGCATCAAAAAATGGCCGCGCTCACCAGACTTGTGACACACCCTAGGAGGGTACCTGCGACGTGGTGATAGAGCGTTAGCATGGGGCTAGCGCAGTACTGCTGGCATAACTGCTGTTGCTGGTGGGGCTACATCTCCCTCCTCTGCTTTTGCTGATGAGGTTGTTGTATGTGCTGCATCAGACATGGGAGAGTAGAGTGATTCTCCCACTGTCACAGTAGAGGAAGGATCGGGAGAGACTGGGTCAGGAAGGATTTCTGCTCCCATAGTCTCGTCACCTGCAGGTTCTCCTGCCTCTTCACAGACAATGTTGGTGCCGATGACGTTGCTCTTGTTGAAGACGACATCCCTAGAGACGATGACATGGCCTGTATCCCTCTCGTAGAGGCGATAAGCCTTGCTTGCCATGTCGTATCCAATCATCAGCATCTGCGCACTCTTTGCGTCCCATTTCTGCCGCTTCTCCTTAGGCAAGTGCATGTACGCCAGGCTGCCAAGAGCTCGGAGATGACCCACGCTCGGTTTCTTGCCGAACCATGCCTCGTACGGCGTCATCTGCTCCAGCGTCTTAGTTGGACTACGGTTCTTGATGTAGACCCCACTGCTCACGGCTTCAGTCCAGAAGTCGTAGGTCAGCCGAGCCACGTGCAGCATGGAGTGCGCCGACTCCACAATGGTACCATTAGTGCGTTCTGCTACACCATTCTGCTGCGGTGAGTACGGCGTGGTACACTGCACCTTGTTGCCAGCTGTAGCGAGGTAGTCCTGGAACTCCTTGCTCAGGTACTCTCCACCGCGATCGTTGCGCAGCGCCTTGATCTTCTTGCCAGTCTGGTTCTCCACCATGGCCTTGAACTCCTTGAACCTGTCAAAGCACTGGTCCTTGGAGGAAAGGAANGATGTAGACCCCACTGCTCACGGCTTCAGTCCAGAAGTCGTAGGTCAGCCGAGCCACGTGCAGCATGGAGTGCGCCGACTCCACAATGGTACCATTAGTGCGTTCTGCTACACCATTCTGCTGCGGTGAGTACGGCGTGGTACACTGCACCTTGTTGCCAGCTGTAGCGAGGTAGTCCTGGAACTCCTTGCTCAGGTACTCTCCACCGCGATCGTTGCGCAGCGCCTTGATCTTCTTGCCAGTCTGGTTCTCCACCATGGCCTTGAACTCCTTAAACTTGTCAAAGCAGAGGTCATTGGAAGGAAGGAAGTACACAGCAGTGTAACGGCTGAAATCATCAATGAAGGTCAGGAAATACCTAGAGCCTCCAAAGCTCTGGGTATGCATCGGTCTGTACAAGTCCGTGTAGACCAGCTCCAATACCTCCTTTGCACACTCTCCTGCTCCACAGAACGCCTCCCGGTGCTGTTCCCCTCTAAAGAGCCGATGCACTACTACTGCTCAAAGTTAGAGATGGTAGGTACGTCACGTACCATCTGCTTTGCTTGAAGCTGCTGCAAAGCGCGCATGCCGATGTGGCCGTAGCGCGCATGCCATATCTCGCCATCTGTCACATGCACCACTGCGGCAAGACTCTGCTCACGCGGGATCTTGGTCACCCCCAGCATGCGGTACATGTTGCCCTCCTTCACCGACCTGGCCAACTCCTCTTCTGTATCCTTGTTGAGGATGTAGCCATAGTCATCATCGAAGACGACGCGCAATCCTGTGTTTGTAAGGGAGGAGACTGAGAGGAGGTTGAATGCAGCATCAGGTATATACACCACGCCATGGAAAACTCCCACATCAATGCCACGCGCGGTCTCCAACCACATCTCCACAATCCCAATCCCCTCACCATACACCACCTGATTATCCCCCAAAGCAATCGGAGGAGGGGGAATGGAGAGCAACTGTGTGAACCACTCCTTGTGGTGCGTCAGACTCTTGGTACACCCCGAGTCCTTGTACCACGCCAGATCCGCCTTTTCGTTCTTCGACATGTCAGAATTCGCCATGAAGAGGCGGTCGCCACCTCCTTGGCGACGTTCATGTTGCCAAAATGGCACACGCTAGTCTGGTTCTGCCGTTGCTGCTGCTGCTGACGTTGCTGTGACTGCTGCTGCTGTTGCTGTGGAGATTGCTGCTTTTGCTGCTACTGCTACTGCTCCTTCTGGTCCCTCTTGAACTTGAAGTACTCTTTCTTGTAGTGCCCCTATTTCTGGCAATAGTGGCACTTGCCCTTCTTCTTGCCTCTCTGCTGCCCGGAGTGCTCCTGTTGCTCTTTGCGTGAGCCCATGGCCATGAAAGTTGCTTCACTGCTGCTGCTGCCGCCATTGCGCTTTGCTGCATTGCGACGCAGTTCCACCTGCACCAAGTGCGTGTAGATGAAGTCGAGGTCGAGAGTCAGCTGGCACTCCAATGTCTCTCGCATCGTATCATAGCTTGTTGGGAGTCCCCTCAGCAAGAGGATTTAGGAGTGTGCCATGAGAGCATTTTCTAGCTATCTAGGTCTTGTGTGAGAAGTCAGCCTGATTGCTAGGCTGATTTCCTCCCTTGTGTGAGATTATGGACTCTAGTGTATGAGCCTTAGCCTCCATGGCTAAGTGGTGTGGCTTGTGAGAGGGCTAACTTGCCCAATATCTAACTCTACATGTACTCCATCATTTTGAGTGATTCAACAACCATTCTTCAGCACAAGTGATGCCCTTTCAGTCCCACATGCTCGCTGTTCAAGGCTCTCTCTCGCCTCCAGTTCCAACATGTATACCTAAGAAAGCTCAATGGCATTATAAAAAACGAGCCCCTCCCTGTGAAAAAGCATGTCCCACGTAGCTCCCGCATTAATACTAAGTACAAGACAGTGTTTTTTGAGACGTATTAGACCCAGATGGTAGTTACTTATTTATACTCTCAATCTATTGCGTTTGGGAAAGCATTAGATTGCTTTTCATATTCCACTCGAGCCGCAAGGTCCACCTTCTGTTGACCAGATATGCTGCTTGACCATATTTGGACAGGCACCGGACGGACTAGGCGTGCACTGGTCCCTTGGGGTAAGTCCTCTAAGTCTGGTCCAGTTAGACAAGGCATGCACTGCTCCTTCGGAGCAAGTCTCCTTGGTCTTATCTGGATAGTATAGCTAGCAAACACTACCTAGGAAACCTCCTTTTGGCTTGGACGTTCCAGAGTTAGTATTTGGAGCGAGAGGTTACTGGGTAAAATCCCAGCTCGGTGACTGTTGGAACTGGAGGAGTGAGGGAGCCTTAGAGCAGCAAACATGTGGGACTGGAAACGCATCACTTGTGCTGAAGAATGGTTGTTGAATGACTAAAAATAATGGAGTACATATAGAGCTAGAGCTTGGGTAAGTCAGCGCCCTGACAAGTCCAACCACTTAGCCATGGAGGCTATGGCCCACACACTAGAGTCCATAATCTTACACAAGGGAGGAAATCAGCCTAGCAATCAGGCTGATTACCCTCAAACGACCTAGAGAGCTAGAAAATAATCTAATGGCACACTCCTAGTGGTCACGTAAGCCACAATCCCATGGAGAATCACCAAGTGTCCATGGCTAGCACACAAGGATCATAAAAAGCAAGGAGAGGTTCCTTTTTCCTAGTCAGCAGACTTTATGACCTTTTTGGATATTTGTCCCATCAGGTCTTCACCCTGGACCTCTTGTCTTTTTTCTTTGAAAACTCAGATCTCCTAGTCCGACCGTTGGAATGGCCTCAAACTTTGACCATAGACATTTTGCTACCTGATCTTTTGAATAATGATATTGGATTGATGATCGGAGCTTACATCTGGTAGTTTCTAGTATTTGCTCCTGTGGACCTCAAAGTCAGCCGGATAGCTCCTTTCCCAACAACCTCCCACATTGCCGCATTCGGAATGGGCNGACTTTATGACCTTTTTGGATATTTGTCCCATCAGGTCTTCACCCTGGACCTCTTGTCTTTTTTCTTTGAAAACTCAGATCTCCTAGTCCGACCGTTGGAATGGCCTCAAACTTTGACCATAGACATTTTGCTACCTGATCTTTTGAATAATGATATTGGATTGATGATCGGAGCTTACATCTGGTAGTTTCTAGTATTTGCTCCTGTGGACCTCAAAGTCAGCCGGATAGCTCCTTTCCCAACAACCTCCCACATTGCCGCATTCGGAGTGGGCTGAGTCCACAAGTCTCATGGGTCACTTGCTTGGACAGAAATCAGTGTCCTGCTTGTTGGTTGGAGTAAACTCCAGCTTGATAGCACCCTCGTGCACCATGTGCCTCATGAAGTGAGAAACGATGTCAATGTACTTGGTGCGTGCATGGTGCTCAGGATTCTTGGCGAGTGCGATTGCACTCTAGTCGTCGCCGCGCACAAGAATTGGATCTGCTACGCTCCCACTCATCTCTGCCATGAGACGCTGAAGGCAAACTACTTCTTTTGGCCTCGAAACAAAGGGAGACGTACTCAGCTTACGTGCTTGAAGTAGCCACATCCACCTGTCGCTTGCTGCACTAGCTGATGGTCCCACTATTCATGAGGAACACATGTCGAGAGATGGACTTGCGGTCCTTAGGGTTAAATGCCCAATCTGCGTCTTTGTAGCCGATGATATTGTTATAGTCGCCATTGTAGGTGAGGGCGATGTTAATGTTTCCAACAAGGTAGCGGAAGCTCCACTTCACTCCCTTCTGGAGCTCAGGTCCGGGATTCGCCATGTGTTGGCTCACAGCGCTAACATCTTCTGCGAGGTCCGGCTTGGTTGCAACAATCAGGTACATGAGGCTAGCGACAACGCTCTGATACTTCTACCGCTCTGCCGCATCTGCTTCTCCATTGAAGCTCTCGAGGTACTGCCGTGTCTCTAGCGGCGTGCCGATGTATTTGGCCTCTGCCATGTCCAATGGCTATAAAACATCCTTGATATAGCGGCTCTACTGCTGCGAGAGAGAGCGTGATTTGCATTCACGCGTGATCTGGATACCAAGGAAGTATGATGCCTCCTTGAGATCAAACACCTGGAAGCGCTCCTGCATGACCTCCTTGAACTCCTGTAGTGCTGACATGCTGTGTGAAAGGAGGAGCATGTCAACCACATAGACGATGATGATGATCACTTCATGATCATGCTGCGAGCAATAGACATTATAGTCACACTCGCTACGTTGAAAATCCATGCACTATAGTGCCGCATCTAATTTTTTGGTTCCAAGCACGCGATGCATGTTTGAGGTCGTATAGCAATTTCTGCAACTTGCAAAGCAGGTGCTCCTCGCCATCCATGATGAACCCCTCTGGCCCCTCCATGTAGATTTCCTCCTCCAAGTCACCATTCAAGAATACCGTCTTGACATCCACGTGGTGAATCTCGATGTCCTTGGCTGCTGTATAAGAAAAGAGCGTGCGCAGAGAGGTAAACTTTGCAATAGGAGCAAAGGTTTCTTTGTACTCGATGCTTTCTTGTTGCAAGTAACACTTGGCAACCAGTCTCGTCTTGTACTTTTCAAGGTTGCCATTTGCATCCCTCTTCTTCCTTAAGACCCACTTGCACTTGATTACATTGCGTCCAAATGGACGCTCAGTCAGCTCCCATAAACCGTTGTCGAGCTACGACTTTATCTCTTGCTGCACAGCTTGTACCCAATCTGCTGCATCTCGTACAGCCATGATCTCCTTGTACGACATCGGCTCATCAGATTCTGCTGCAACTGTGACGTTCATCTGGTCTGGTTTTTGGAGTATCCAGAAATGTCCGTACTTACCAGGCTTGTATTGTACCCTGAGAGGGTACCTACGACCTGGTACTAGAGCATTAGCAGGCGGCTGGTGCAATGCTGCTAGTACAAATGCTTGTGCTAATGGTGGTGCATCTTCTTCCTCTGCTGATGCCAATGATGTCGTTATATTTGTTGCATCAAATATGGGAGAATAGAGAGGTTCTCCCACTGCCACAGTAGAGGAAGGTGTAGGAGAGGCAATGTCAGGGAGAATGTCTGCTCCTATTGCTTCATCTGCTGCTGTTGCCTCTTTGCGGATGATGTTGGTACCGACGACATTACTTTCATTGAAAATGACACCCCTGGAGATGGTGTCGTGGCAAGTATCCCTCTCGTACACACGATACGCCTTGTTTGCCATGTCATAGCCAATCATCAGCATCTCTGTGCTTTTTGCGTCCCATTTCAGCCACTTCTCCTACGGTACGTCCATGTTGGATCTGGAGGAGAGAGGGAGCCTTTGAGCAGCGAGCATGTGTGATTGGAAGGGCATCACTTGTGCTAAAGAATGGTTGTTCAATCACTCAAAATGATGGAGTACATATAGAGCTAGAGCTTGGGCAAGTCAGCCCTCTCACAAGCCACACCACTTAGCCATGGAGGCTAAGGCTCACACACTAGAGTCCATAATCTCACACAAGGGAGGAAATCAGCCTAGCAATCAGGCTGACCACTCACACACAATTTAGAGAGCTAGAGAATGCTCTCATGGCACACTCCTAGTGGTCACATAACCCACAAACCCATGGAGAATCGCCATGTGTCCATGGCTAGCACACAAGGATCTCACCTCACCTAAAAAGTAAGGAGAGGTACCTTTATCCTAGTCAGCACACTCTGACAAGGCAATCCTAAGACNTCCATAATCTCACACAAGGGAGGAAATCAGCCTAGCAATCAGGCTGACCACTCACACACGACCTAGAGAGCTAGAGAATGCTCTCATGGCACACTCCTAGTGGTCACATAACCCACAAACCCATGGAGAATCGCCATGTGTCCATGGCTAGCACACAAGGATCTCACCTCACCTAAAAAGTAAGGAGAGGTACCTTTATCCTAGTCAGCACACTCTGACAAGGCAATCCTAAGACGAAGGACCTTTTTGGATATTTCTCCCATCAGGTCTTGACCCTGGACCTCTTGCCTTTTTCTTTTCTCAGGCTAAGGCATGGAGCCATCGCCCATGGTCACCCGGATATCGATGATCGATGACCCCGGAAACTACGAAAATTCATATCTCCCAATCCGACCGTTGGATCGGCCTCAAACTTGGACCGTAGACATTTTGCCACCTGATCTTTCCAATAGTGAAGTCGGATTGACAATTGGAGCAGGCATCAGGTACTTTCCTGGAACTTGCTCCTGTGGACCTGAAATTGAGCCGGATGGCTCCTTTCCCAACAATCTCCCACTTTGCCGCAGTCAGAGTGGGCTGAGTCCACATGCCTTCATGCAGAACTGCTGCTTCTCACGGGTCACTGGCTTGGTGCAGAAATCAGCGACCTGCTTGCTGGTTGGAGTAAACTCCAGCTTGATAGCACCCTCCTGCACCATGTGCCTGATGAAATGATATGCAATGACAATGTGCTTGGTACGTGCATGGTGCTCAGGATTCTTGGCGAGTGCGATTGCGCTCTGGTTGTCGACGCGCACAGGATTTGGAACTGCTGCACTCTCACTCATCTCTGCCATGAGACGTTGGAGCCAAACTGCTTCCTTGGCTCCAAAGCTGAGAGATACGTACTCAGCTTCTGTACTCGAGGTGGCCACGACCACCTGCCGCTTGCTGCACCAGCTGATGGCTCCACCATTCATGAGGAAGACACGTCCAGAGATGGACTTGCGGTCCTCAGGGTTTGAAGCCCAATCTGCATCTGTGTAGCCGATGATGCTGTTGTCATTGCCGTTGTAGGTGATGCCCATGTTGATGGTTCCAGCAAGGTAGCAGAAGATCCGCTTCACTGCCTTCTGGTGCTCCGGTCCGGGATTAGCCATGTCCTGGCTCACAGCGCCCACAGCCTATGCGAGGTCCGGCCTGGTTGCCACCATCAAGTACATGAGACTGCCGACGGCGCTCTGGTACTTCTGCCGCTCAGCTGCATTTGCTTCTCCATTGAAGCTCACGAGGTACTGCCGCGTCTCCAGCGGCGTGCCGATGGGTTTTGCCTCTACCATGCCGAACCGCCGCAAAACATCCTTGATGTAGCGGATCTGCTGCAGCGAGAGAGAGCATGACTTGCGGTCACGCGTGATCTGGATACCGAGGAAGTATGATGCCTCCCCGAGATTAGACATCTTGAAGTGCTCCTGCATGGCTTCCTTGAACTCCTGTAGTACAGACATGCTGTTGGAAAGGAGGAGCATGTCATCCACATAGACAATGATGATGAGGATCTCATGCTCATGCTGCCAACGATACACGCTGGAGTCACACTCGCTACGCTCAAACCCCATGCACTGCAACGCCGCATCCAACTTCTGGTTCCAAGCACGCGACGCTTGCTTGAGGCCGTACAACGACTTTTGCAGCTTGCAGATCAGGTGCTCCTGGCCATCCATGACGAACCCCTCCGGCTGCTCCATGTAGATCTCCTCCTCCAAGTCACCATTCAAGAATGCCGTCTTGACATCCATGTGGTGAACCTCGAAGTCTTCAGCTGCTGCATAAGAGAGGAGCGTGCGCAAAGAGGCAAACTTTGCAACAGGGGCAAACGTTTCTGTTAGTCGATGCCCTCTTGCTGCGAGTAACCCTTGACCAGCCTCGCCTTGTACTTTGCCAGGTTACCATCTGCTCCCCGCTTCTTCTTGAACACCCACTTGCACTTGATCACCTTACGTCCTGGTGGACGCTCAGTCAGCTCCTACGTGCCGTTGTCCAGCTGCGAGTGTATCTCCTGCTGCACGGCTTGCGGCCAATCTGCTGCATCCGGTGTAGCCATGGCCTCCTTGTATGATGTTGGCTCATCTGAATCTGCTGCAACTGCGACGTTCATTTGTTCTGGTTTCTGCAGCATCCAGAAATGGCCGCGCTCACCAGGCTTGTAACGCACCCTGAGAGGGTACCTCTGACCTGGAGCTGGAGCGTTAGCAGGCGGCTGACGCGGTGCGGCTGGCACAACTGCTTCTGCTGGTGGTGCTACATCTCCCTCCTCTGCTTCTGCGGATGAAGTTGCTGTATCTGCTGCATCAGACATGGGAGAGTAGAGTGATTCTCCCACTGTCACAGTAGAGGAAGGATCGGGAGAAACTGGGTCAGGAAGAATTTCTGCTCCCACTGTCTTGTCAGCTGCTGGTTCTATTGCCTCTTCACACACAATGTTGGTGCCGATGACGTTGCTCTCATTGAAGACGACATCCCTGGAGATGATGACGTGGCCTGTATCCCTCTCGTAGAGGCGATACGCCTTGCTTGCCACGTCGTAGCCAATCATCAGCATCTGCGCACTCTTCGCGTCCCACTTTTGCCGCTTCTCCTTTGGCACGTGCATGTGCGCCAAGCTACCAAACGCGCGAAGATGACCCACGCTTGGCTTCTTGCCGAACCATGCCTCGTACGGCGTCATCTGCTCCAGCGCCTTAGTTGGACTNTAGGTCAGCCGAGCCGCGTGTAGCATGGAGCGCGCCGACTCCATAATGGTACGGTTGGCGCATTCTGCTACCCCGTTCTGCTGCGGCGAGTACGGCGCGGTACGCTGTGCCTTGATGCCAGCTGCTGCGAGGTAGTCCTGGAACTCCTTGCTTAGGTATTCTCCACCGCGATCGCTGCGCAGCGCCTTGATCTTCTTGCCGGTCTGGTTCTCCACCATGGCCTTGAACTCTTTGAACCTGTCAAAGCACCGGTCCTTGGAGGAAAGGAAGTACACAGCAGTGTAACGGCTGAAATCATCAATGAAGGTGAGAAAATACCTAGAGCCTCCAAAGCTCTGGGTCTGCATCGGTCCGCACAAGTCCGTGTGGACCAGTTCCAACACCCCTTTTGCATGCTCCCATGCTCCAGACAACGCCTCGCGGTGCTGCTTT
The DNA here is from genome assembly GCA_023375785.1 of Penium margaritaceum. NCBI lineage: Eukaryota > Viridiplantae > Streptophyta > Zygnematophyceae > Desmidiales > Peniaceae > Penium > Penium margaritaceum. The sequence continues at coordinate 80,897 of SZWC01003195.1, forward strand.
CCCTCAAAACAGCCAATGCATAACTGCTGCTCAAAGTTAGAGATGGTAGGTAGGTCACGCACCATCTGCTTTGCTTGAAGCTGCTGCAAGGCGCGCATGCCGATGTGGCCGTAGCCGAGGATGTAGCCGTAATCATCGTAAAAAACGACGTGCAGTCTTGTGTTGGTGAGAGAGGACACTGAGAGAAGGTTGAACGCAGCATCAGGCACATACAGCACGCCATGGAACACTCCCACTTCAATGCCACGCGGGGTCTCCAACCACATCTCCACAATCCCAA
>SZWC01003195.1:103908-166192 GCA_023375785.1 Penium margaritaceum
GCTTGATGTCTGTTGTCATGGGTATACTGATCGGTTTGCAGTCCTCCATGTTGTAGTGCTTGAGGACTTCCATGATGTACTTGGTCTGGTTCAACTTGATGGTGCTCGCTCCTCGATTGCGCTGGACGACTATCCCGAGGTAGAATTCGAGCAGACCCGTGTCTTTCATCCTGAACTTGTTGCTAAGATTTGCCTTCAGCTTGTCCAACAGGTCGACCGATGACAAGTCGATCATCAGGTCGTGCACGTACAATGCAACCAGCAGCAAACCTTGCTCATCCTCCCGCACATAGACACTAGGGTCATTCTAACAGTGCGTGAAGGTCAGCCCGGCCATCTCCTTGTACCATCTCCTTAGGGCCTGTTTCAGCCCGTAGAGTGCTTTGACCAGTTTCCAAACCTTGCCCTCTGGAGCTTTTACTTCCTAAGGCACTTCCATCAGTACTTCTTTGTCTAGCGTTCCATTGAGGAAAGCTGTCTTGACATCCATTTGGTGGACCTCCAGATCTTTTGCAGCAGCGATGCCCAACATGGATCTGATGGAGGCAAAGGTGATGACAGGCGCGAAGGTCTCCTCATATTGTGAGAATGTACGCTCGGAAAATCCCTTCGCCACTACTCTTGCCTTCTACTTGTCCATAGTATTATCCCGCTTGAACTTTTTCCGGAGTACCCACTTTGACCCCACAACGTGTGCGTTTGGGGCGTGTCCTCCAGAACCCATGTTCCGATCTCTTCAATGGGTGCGAGTTCGCTATCCATTGCCTCTTCCACTTCGCAGCATCTGGCATGTTCGTAACCTATGTTACGGTCACATGCCCATTCCCCATTCTCAGCATCGTACTAGGGCGGAGGTTTCTTCTGGCGCATATTACGCTGAAGTGCTGTTGATGGTGCTTCAAGGCTTAGTTGCTTTTATTGCTCCTGTGCTACGAGTGATCCGTTGTTTGAGGAAGAGCCACCGGCCTCAGAGTTTGACTGAGAGGCCTCGAACGACTTAGACTCAGTGTTAGAGTCTAACGCTGTGTTAGCCTACATAGCGACTCTCCCTACAACAGCATTCTTCACTCGTACCATCTGCCAGTTTTTTGGTGCTTGATCACCTGACTCGAGCAACACAATCCACTCTCTTGATTTAGGAGCATGGACAGGGTCCAATAACTCACCCTTGTCGAGCGTCCTTTCATCAAACTCGACATCTCGGCTCCTGATGAGCTTTCCAGCGGCTTGGTTTCACAGCCTATATGCCTTGTGTGCAGTGTCGTATCCGACCATTAAACACTTACGAGCACGTGCTTCCAGCTTGCTACTTCCTTCTCCTCCTTGGACCTTTGCCCAGGTGGTACAGCCGAAAACCCTCAAGTGCAAGGCATCTAGCTTCTTCCCTGACCAAGCCTCCTATGGCGTCCTGAACTGCTTCTCTTGCTGCTTCTTTCCACGCCTTCCAAGCGCAGCTGCCGGAGTGAGATTCACAAGGTAGCAAGCAGTTCTTGCAGCTTCAGACCAGAAGCGAGGTGGGAGTTTGGCATCGAAGAGCATACTTTGTATCATGACGAGGATGGTCTGGTTCATCCGCTCGGCAATACCATTGCTCTAGGGGGTGTAAGGTGTGGTGGTCTTGTGGTTGATGGCGTACTGGCTCAACCAGCCTTTGCACGCCTCGTACTCATCACCGTTGTGCGTGTGCAGTGCCTTGACCTTCTTGCTTGTCTACCTCTCTACCATCGCGACAAACTCTTGCAGTTTCTCCTTGACCTCTCCCTTTGTCTTGAGGAAGTAGATCCACATATTGCGATTGCGGTCATCGATGAAGGTCGAGAAATACTTGCTGCCGCCATTCAAAGGGGTGGAAAATGGTCCACACACATCACAGTGAATCAAGTCCAAGATTGCTGTTGCACGTTGCCCATTACGCTCTAAGGGCTTCCTCTTTGCCTTGGCTTGGATGCATGGCTCACACAGCTTTTTGCACTTTCCCTCATCCATGACCTTGCATCCTTCCATCCCATGAACTTCTTCGTGCTGCTGCATGGTTTGCAATGTGCTGTCGGCCACATGGGCAAACCGCCTGTGCCATAGCTCAGCATCTGTGTCGATGGAGCAGGCCGCCACGATGACAGCTTGTGGTGTAACATCAGACTTTGGAAACTTGGGCTCTTCAACTGCCTCATATCCCTCAATTGTACTCTTAAGGGGTTTAGTGTAGCACGTAGAATCCATCAACTCTTGGGACCTGTGCAACAAGATTTCTCCTTCGCATAGGAGATCTCGATGTTCTTGTTCTTGACAATCACAGCCTCCTCCTCCGTGAAGACAACCGTCATGTCGTCCTCCGTGATTTTGTATACTAACAAGAGGTTTTCTGCAAAAGACGGAAAATAGACGACGCTCTCCAACTTCAAGTCTTTTTCAGCACTGTTCATGTTGATGCTGATCAACTTTTCTTCCTCGCCTTGCGCATAGAAAAGGCTTCCGTTCGTATACTTGAAGTAACATTAGTGTCCCCAATTGAGATGAACCAATATTTCTCTCTTTGAGAGTTGTAGGTCGTGGCAGAGTCGAGTTCGTAGTGTTGGGAAAGGAGCCATCCAGCTCAGTTTCAGGTCCACAGGAGCAAGTTCCAGGAAAGTACCAGATGCCTGCTTCGATCGTCAATCCGAATTCACCATCAGAAAAGTTCAGGTGCCAAAATGTCTACGGTCCAAGTTTGAGGCCGATCCAACGGTCGGATTGGGAGATATGAATTTTCAAAGTTTCGGGGGTCATGGACCGTCGATGTCTGGGTGGGCATGGGTGATGGCTCCATGCCTTAGCCTGAGAAAAGAAAAAGGCAAGAGGTCCAGGGTCAAGACCTGATGGGAGAAATATCCAAAAAGGTCCTTGGTCTTAGGGTTGCCTTGTCAGATTGTGCTCACTAGGATAAAAGTACCTCTCTTTACTTTTTCGGTGAGGTGAGATCCTTGTGTGCTAGCCATTGACACATGGCGATTCTCCATGGGTTTGTGGGTTATGTGACCACTAGGAGTGTGCCATGAGAGCATTCTCTAGCTCTCTAGGTCGTGTGTGAGTGGTCAGCCTGATTGCTAGGCTGATTTCCTCCCTTGTGTGAGATTATGGACTCTAGTGTGTGAGCCTTAGCCTCCATGGCTAAATGGTGTGGCTTGTGAGAGGGCTGACTTGCCCAAGCTCTAGCTCTATATGTACTCCATCATTTTGAGTGATTGAACAACCATTCTTCAGCACAAGTGATGCCCTTCCAATCACACATGCTCGCTGATCCAAGGCTCCCTCTCTCCTCCAAATCCAACATTTGGTATCAGAGCCAAGTTCTGCCACTTTCAGCCAGCACAGGCCGTCACTTTGAGAGTGACGGGTTGGGGTGAATCCTTCACCAAATTTAACGTTCGACCACTGGATCTTCAAGTTCAACAGACAAGCTTTGCAACGAACCCCAAAATGGCGAAGATCCAACAGTCGGATTGAGAGTTATGCTCAAAACGAGGTCGGCCAGGGCTACACTCTTCTCTATGAGTAAGACTGTCGCCTTGTGATGACCATAACTCTCTTGTTTCTTTGTCAAATTTAAAAGTGGCACATGCGAATTGTATTACTTTTCCTAAGCTTTCGATTGGTGCAAAAATATTTGCATTCCATTGATTCGTTTGGGAGAAACGCCGTTTACAAGCTGGCTGGTCTGAGTTGGAGTAGGAGCAGAAGCATACCCTATTTTCAACAGGGCATATCTTTTGAAATCCCTTGTTGATGACCCTGTTTTATGGGTCGATCTGAACGTTTTTGAGCTGAATTTTCCAGTGGTGGGCTCATTTTTTATAAATTCCCAGTCTGCCTGCATCTACTGTCCATTTTCTGCCAGACAGATTTCTGGCAGAAGCAGCAGCAGAAGCAGGGGTAGCGCCGCCATCCAAGGGCAGCGCTGAGCATCACCAAGGCTCAAAATGGTAGCAGCAGGCGTGGTAACAGCAGCCCAGCCCTTGGAAAGGCTGGAAGGACGCGCCAACTTCACGTTTTGGAAGATTTGTACCCGCCTCCTTTTGGAGGAGAGGGGCTTGTGGGAGGTGGTGAGCGGCGACAAGCGCACTCCGCCTCCACAAGCAAAAGGCATCACCGCAGCAGAGGTGGTGGCGGGGAAAACGCCGCAGAAAGGTGTAGCAGATGGAAGTTCATCTACAACTGCAGCAGCGAGATATGAGGATTGGAAGAAGAAGCACAGGCAAACCTACAGGCTGATTGTCAACACCATCTCCAACCCGCATCTTCAGTACGTGAGTGACAAGGCTACTGCAAAAGAGGGGTGGGACACGTTGTGCAAGAAGTATGAGAGCAAGGATCCTGCATTCCTCATGCTTTTGGAGGAGAAGATGATGGCGTTGAAAATGCAGGGTGGTGAAGGGATGGATGCGTATCTGGACAGGGCAAAGGAGCTGGCAAAGCAGTTGAGTGCGGCCAGCAACCCTGTGGAAGAGACGCGCTTCATCCTCCTCTTACTGAGGGGACTCCCAACTTGCTACGACACGGTGCGAGAGACGTTGGAGTGCCAGCCGACTCTCGACCTCGACTTCATCTGCACGCACTTGGTGCAGGTAGAACTGCGTCGCAATACAGCAAAGCGCAATGGCGGCAGCAGTAGCAGTGAAGCAGCTTTCATGGCCATGGGCTCACGCAACCAGTAGCAGCAGCAGTCCGGGCAGCAGAGAGGCAAGAAGAAGGGCAAGTGCCACTATTACCAGAAAGAGGGGCACTACAAGAAAGAGTGTTTTAAGCTCAAGAGGGACCAGAAGGAGCAGTAGCAGCAGCAGCAAAAGCAGCAATCTCCACAGCAATAGCAACAGCAGTCACAGCAACGCCAGCAGTAGCAGCAGCAGCATAACCAGACTAGCGTGCGCCATTTTGGCAATATGAACGTCGCCAAGGAGGTGCGCGACCGCCTCTTCATGGCGAAGTCTGACATGTCGCAGAAGGAAAAGGCGGATCTGGCGTAGTACAAGGACTCTAGGTGTACCAAGAGTCTGACGTACCACAAGGAGTGGTTCACGCAGTTGCTCTCCATTCCCCCTCCTCCGATTGCTTTGGGGGATGATCAGGTGGTGTATGTTGAGGGGATTGGGATTGTGGAGATGTGGTTGGAGACCCCACGTGGCATTGAAGTGGGAGTTTTCCATGGCGTGGTGTATATACCTGATGCTGCATTCAACCTCCTCTCAGTCTCCTCCCTTACTTATACAGGATTGCGCGTCGTCTTCGATGATGACTATGGCTACATCCTCAACAAGGATACAGAAGAGGATTTGGCCAGGTCGGTGAAGGAGGGCGACATGTAACGCATGCTGGGGGCGACCAAGATCCTACGTGAGCAGAGTCTTGCAGCAGTGGTGCATGTGACAGATGGCGAGATCTGGCATGCGCGCTACGGCCACATCGGCATGCGCGCTTTGCAGCAGCTTCAAGCAAAGCAGATGGTGCGTGACGTACCTACCATCTCTAACTTTGAGCAGTAGTAGTGCATCGGCTGTTTGGAGGGGAAGCAGCACCGCGAGGCGTTCTCTAGAGCAAGGGAGCGTGCGAAAGAGGTGTTGGAGCTGGTCCACACGGACTTGTGCGGACCGATGCAGACCCAAAGCTTTGGAGGCTCTAGGTATTTTCTCACCTTCATTGATGATTTCAGCCGTTACACTGCTGTGTACTTCCTTTCCTCCAAGGACCAGTGCTTTGACAGGTTCAAGGAGTTCAAGGCCATGGTGGAGAACCAATCTGGCAAGAAGATCAAGGCGTTATGCAGCGACCGCGGTGGAGAGTACCTGAGCAAGGAATTCCAGGACTACGTCGCAGTAGCTGGCATCAAGGCGCAGCGTACCGCGCCGTACTCGCCGCAGCAGAACGGTGTAGCAGAACACGCCAACTGTACCATTGTGGAGTCGGCGCGCTCCATGCTACACGCGGCTCGGCTGACCTACGACTTCTGGGCTGAAGCCGTGAGCACTGCGGTCTACATCAAGAACCACAGTCCAACTAAGGCGCTGGAGCAGATGACGCTGTACGAGGCGTGGTTCGGCAAGAAACTGAGCGTGGGTCATCTCCGAGCATTTGGCAGCCTGGTACACATGCACGTGCACAAGGAGAAGCGGCAGAAATGGGACACAAACAGTGCGCAGATAATGATGATTGGCTACGACGTGGCAAGCAAGGCCTATCGCCTCTACGAGAGGGATACAGGCCACGTCATCATCTTCGGGGATGTCGTTTTCAACGAGAGCAACGTCATTAGCACCAACATTGTGTGTGAAGAGGCAGCAGATCCAGCAGCTAACGAGACAGTGGGAGCAGAAATCCTTCCTGACCGAGTCTCTCCCGATCCTTCCTCTACTGTGACAGTGGGAGAATCACTCTACTCTCCCATGTCTGATGGAGCAGATACAACAACCTCATCGGCAGAAACAGAGGAGGGAGATGCAGCAGCAGTTGTGCCAGCAGCACCGCGCCAGCCGTCCGCTAACGCTCCAGCACCAGGTCGGAGGTACCCTCTCAGGGTGCGTTACAAGCCTGGTGAACGCGGCCATTTCTGGATGCTGCAGAAACCAGAACAGATGAACGTTGCAGTTGCGGCAGATTCAGATGAGCCAACATCATACAAGGAGGCCATGACTGCACCGGATGCAGCCCATTGGGCGCAAGCCGTGCAGCAGGAGATACAGTCGCAGCTAGACAACGGCACGTGAGAGCTCACTGAGCGTCCTCCTGGACGTAAGGTGATCAAGTGCAAGTGGGTGTTCAAGAAGAAGCGAGGAGCAGATGGTAATCTGGAAAAGTACAAGGCGAGGCTGGTCGCCAAGGGCTACTCGCAGCAAGAGGGCATCGACTACTCAGAAACTTTTGCCCCTGTTGCAAAGTTTGCCTCTGTGCGCACGCTCCTCTCTTATGCAGCAGCTGAGGACTTCGAGGTTCACCACATGGATGTCAAGACGGCATTCTTGAATGGTGACTTGGAGGAGGGGATCTACATGGAGCAGCCGGAGGGGTTCGNGGACGTAAGGTGATCAAGTGCAAGTGGGTGTTCAAGAAGAAGCGGGGAGCAGATGGTAATCTGGAAAAGTACAAGGCGAGGCTGGTCGCCAAGGGCTACTCGCAGCAAGAGGGCATCGACTACTCAGAAACTTTTGCCCCTGTTGCAAAGTTTGCCTCTGTGCGCACGCTCCTCTCTTATGCAGCAGCTGAGGACTTCGAGGTTCACCACATGGATGTCAAGACGGCATTCTTGAATGGTGACTTGGAGGAGGGGATCTACATGGAGCAGCCGGAGGGGTTCGTCATGGATGGCCAAGAGCACCTGGTTTGCAAGCTGCAAAATTCGCTATACGTCCTCAAGCAAGCGTCGCGTGTTTGGAACCAGAAGTTGGATGCGGCGTTGCAGTGCATGGAGTTTGAGTGCAGCGAGTGTGACTACAGCGTGTATCGCTGGCAGCATGAGCATGAAATCCTCATCATCATTGTCTATGTGGATGACATGCTTCTCCTTTCCAACAGCATGTCTGCACTGCAGGAGTTCAAGGAAGCCATGCAGGAGCGCATCCAGATGTCTGATCTCGTTGAGGCATCATACTTCCTCGATATCCAGATCACTCGTGACCGCAAGTCACGCTCTCTCTCACTGTAGCAGATCTGGTACATCAAGGATGTTTTGCAGCGGTTTGGCATGGCAGAGGCAAAACCCATCGGCATGCCGCTCGAGACGCGGCAGTACCTCGTGAGCTTTAATGGAGAAGCAAATGGAGCTGAGCGGCAGAAGTACCAGAGCGCCGTCGGCAGCCTCATGTACCTGATGGTAGCAACCAGGCCGGATCTTGCACAGGCTGTTAGCGCTGTGAGCCAACACATGGCAAACCCCGGACCTGAGCACCAGAAGGCAGTGAAGGGGATCTTCTGCTATCTTGCTGGAACCATCAACATCGGCATCAGCTACAACGGCAACGACAACAGCATCATCGGCTACACAGATGCAAATTGGGCTTCAAACCCTGAGGACCGCAAGTCCATCTCTGGACATGTGTTTCTTATGAATGGAGGTGCCATGAGCTGATGCAGCAAGCGGCAGGTGGTTGTGGCGACCTCGAGCACAGAAGCTGAGTACGTCTCTCTCAGCTTTGGAGCCAAGGAAGCAGTTTGGCTTCAGTGTCTCATGGCAGAGATGAGTGGGAGTGCAGCAGTTCCAGTTCCTGTGCGCGTCGACAACTAGAGCGCAATCGCACTCGCCAAGAATCCTGAGCACCATGCACGCACCAAGCACATTGATATTGCATATCACTTCATCAGGCATATGGTGCAAGAGGGTGCTATCAAGTTGGAGTTTACTCCAAGTAGCAAGCAGGTCGCTGATTTCTGCACCACTCCAGTGACCCGTGAGAAGCAGCAGTTCTGTATGAAGGCATGTGGACTCAGCCCACTGTGACTACGGCAAAGTGGGAGATTGTTGGGAAAGGAGCCATCCAGCTCAGTTTCAGGTCTATAGGAGCAAGTTCCAGGAAAGGACCAGATGTCTGCTCCGATCGTCGATCTGACTTCACCATAAGAAAGATCATGTGCCAAAATGTCTACGGTCCAAATTTGAGGCCTATCTAACGGTCGGATTGGGAGATATGAATTTTCAAAGTTTCGAGGGTCATGGACCGTCGATGTCTGGGTGGGCATGGGTGATGGCTCCATGCCTTAGCCTGAGAAAAGAAAAAGGCAAGAGGTTCAGGGTCAAGACCTGATGGGAGAAATATCCAAAAAGGTCCTTGGTCTTAGGATTGCGTTGTCAGAGTGTACTGACTAGGATAAAAGTACCTCTCTTTACTTTTTAGGTGAGGTGAGATCCTTGTGTGCTAGCCATGGACACATGGCGATCCTCCATGGGTTTGTGGGTTATATGACCACTAGGAGTGTGCCATGAGAGCATTCTCTAGCTCTCTAGGTCGTTTGTGAGTGGTCAGCCTGATTGCTAGGCTGATTTCCTCCCTTGTGTGAGATTATGGACTCTAGTGTGTGAGCCTTAGCCTCCATGGCTAGGTGGTGTGGCTTGTGAGAGGGCTGACTTGCCCAAGCTCTAGCTCTATATGTACTCCATCATTTTGAGTGATTGAACAACCATTCTTCAGCACAAGTGATGCCCTTCCAATCACACATGCTTGCTGCTCCAAGGCTCCCTCTCTCCTCCAGATCCAACACGTAGGCTGTACGCTTGAGCAATGCCGCTCCCTTCGTTACCGGCACGCTCTCAGCCATCATGTTTGTCAACTCCTTTTTACCCTTTCTTTTGCCCTCATTTCTACCACCATTATCGCCCTGCACTCCCGTGCATAATGCCTAGGCTTGCCATAGTTATGGCACTTCCCAGGATGCTTTGAACTCTGTCCACCGCNACAGATTCAGATGAGTCAACGTCATAGAAGGAGGCCATGGCTGCATCGGATGCAGCAGATTGGGCGCAAGTTGTATAGTAGGAGATACAGTCGCAGCTGGATAACGGCACGTGGGACTTGAGTGAGCGTCCACCTGGACGTAAAGTGATCAAGAGCAAGTGGGTGTTCAAGAAGAAGCGGGAAGTTGATGGTAACCTGGAAAAATACAAGGCGAGGCTAGTCGTCAAGGGCTACTTGCAGGAGGAGGGCATCGACTACACAGAAACTTTTGCCCCTGTTGCAAAGTTTACCTTTGTGCGCACGCTCCCATCTTACGCAATAACTGAGGACTTTGAGGTTCACCACATGGATGTGAAGACGGCATTCTTGAATGGTGACTTGGAGGAGGAGATCTACATAGAGCAGCCGGAGGGGTTCGTCATGGATGGCCAAGAGCACCCGGTCACATAACCCTCAATCGCATGGAGAATCGCCATGTGTCCATTGCTAGCACACAAGGATCTCACCTCACCTAAAAAGTAAGGAAATGTACCTTTATCCTAGTCAGGACACTCTGACAAGGCAATCCTAAGACCAAGGACCTTTTGGATATTTCTTCCATCAGGTCTTGACCCTGGACCTCTTGCCTTTTTCTTTTCTCAGGCTAAGGCATGGAGCCATCGCCCATGGTCACCTGGATATTAGCGGTCGATGACCCCGAAAACGTCGAAAACTCATATCTCCCAATCCCACTGTTGGATTGACCTCAAACTTGGACCATACATATTTTTCCACCTGATCTTTCCAATGGTGAAGTTGGATTGAAAATCGGAGTAGGCATCTGGTACGTTCCTGGAACTTGCTCCTCGGGATCTCAAACTGAGCCAGATGGCTCCTCTTTCAACAATCCTTGGTCCTTGTTTGCTAAGTGCCAGCACACGCCGTTCAAGATGATGGAGCAGATGGAGCAGATGGAGCTGGTGGAGCTAATGTGTACTACAAGACAGAGAGGGCATAAGAGTGCGCAGAAACGTGCCTTATAACTAATTAGTTTGGCCCATAACCCTTCGTCAACCTGCCTGAGGCAACGGTGTAGAAAGCGAGTCTGACACAATGGTTCCCGCGGACCGCTCTTGGTATTGCAACAAAGAGATGATATCACCCTCAGAGTCAAGGTTCCACAGTGAGCAGTTCATAGGAATCACTTCCTTGTACTGTGTCCTTAGCTCCTAGACACTTCTGCGCAATGAGCGAACTCCTGGGGATTAGACTAACCAATGCTTCTTTAGTGTCTGCCTCTGGTGGACAACTCTGTGAGGATTCTAAAAGGCAAGAACTGTACTCAATGATAGTATAGACAGGTTCTTATAGTCATAGAGCCAGCCTCTACCCTAGGCGCGCAGTGGCTCCTTGGATGAGCCACTTTGGGGGCAATCTGGATTGCGTCATCCCCCCTGCCAACATGGCGCTCCTTGTGATCGCCAAGTGGTGCCAACCACCACGAACGACCTTGGAATATTCTAAGTTGTCTCTTTAAACCATCCTGTTTACCTTTTGGTCACAAAGACTATTAGTCACCGGGCTGGGATATGACCCAATGACCACTCGCTCCACAGACTAACTTTGGAACGTCTAAGCCTCAAGGAGTTGTCCTAGGTAGGATTTACTGGCCATACTATCCTGATTAGACTAAAGGGACTTGTTCCAAAGGAGTAGTGCATGCCTTGTCTATCTGGACCAGACTTAGGGGACTTACTCCAAGGGAGCACGTCCAATGAGTATAGACGGCTCCTTCCTTGAAACGTCCTGGAATAACTCATACCGACTTGTCTCCTTGAAGGCCGCTCTTAACCGTCTGAGTAAATGCTTCTACCGCCTTTTCTGCTGAACGTACTAAGGTCGTCACTTCAACCTGGTACACGATCTCCAGACTTTGGAAATTCATATCTAAGTCAAAGAAACCAAGAATTGAAATATGTTAATGCCGCGATAACCTGTAAATCATCCTCGTATTCGTTAGGCAAGTAGGGCATAACTAGGATACAACTGCAGTACAACAAGAGCACAAGTAAGGAGAAAATAGGGTGCAACTTGGACCGTACTATGGCCTAACCAGTGTTGGAAAAGGAGCCATCTGGCTTAGTTTCAGGTCCATAGGAGCACGTTCCAGGAAATTAGCAGATGCCTACTCCGATCGTCAATCCAACTTTAGCATTAGAAAGATCAGGTGGTAAAATGTCTACGGTCCATGTTTGAGGTCGATCCAACGGTCGGATTGGAAGATATAACTTTTCAAAGTTTTCGGTGTCATCCACCGCCGATATCCGGGTGACCATGGGCAATGACTCCATGCCTTAGCCTGAGAAAAGAAAAAGGCAAGAGGTCCAAGGTCAAGACCTGATGGGAGAAATATCCAAAAAGGTCCATGGTCTTAGGATTGCCTTGTCAGAGTGTGCTGACTAGGATAAAGGTACCTTTCCTTACTTTTTAGGTGAGGTGAGATCCTTGTGTGCTAGCCATGGACACAAGGCGATTCTCCATGGGATTGTGGGTTATGTGACCAGTAAGTGTGTGCCATGAGAGCATTTTCTTGCTCTCTAGGTCATGTGTGAGTGGTGAGCCTGATTGCTAGGCTGATTTCCTCCCTTGTGTGAGATTATGGACTGTATTGTGTGAGCCTTAGCCTCCATGGATAAGTGGTATGGCTTGTGAGAGGGCTGACTCGCGGAAGCTCTAGCTCTATATTTACTTCATCATTTTTAGTGATTCAGCAACCATTCTTCAGCACAACTGATGCCCTTCCAATCACACATGCTCGCTGCTCCAAGGCTCCCTCTCTCCTCGAGATTAAACATTTGGTATCAGAGCCAAGTTCTGCCACTTTCAGCCAGTACAAGCCGTCACTTTGAGAGTGACAGGTTGGGGTCAAACCTTCACCCGATTTGAGAACCAACCACCAGATCATGTTCAAGAACCAAGATTTCCAACGAGCCCAAACTAGCAAAGATCCAATGGTTGGATTGAGATTTATGCTCAAAACGAGGTTGGCCAGAGCTACACTTTTCTTCATGAGTAAGATTGTCGCCTTGGAATGACCATAACTCACTTGTTTCTTTGTCAAATTTAAAAAGTGCCACATGTGAATTGTAGTATTTTTCCTAAGCTTTCTATTGGTGCAAAAATATTTGCATTCCATCTATTCACTTGGGAGAAACGCCGTTTACAAGCTGGCTGGTCTGAGTTGGAGTAGGAGCAGAAGCATACCCTGTTTTCAAAAGGGCATATCTTTTAAAATCTCCTATTGATGACCCTGTTTTATGGGTCGATCTGAACGGTTTTGAGCTTGATTTTCTAGTGGTGGGCTCCGTTTTTCAGAATTCCTTGTCTGGTGGCATCTATAGTCCATTTTCCGTCAGACAAATTTAGTGTAGAAGCAACAGCAGAAGCAGGGGTAGCGCCGCCATCCAAGGACAGCGCTGAGCATCACCAAGGCTCAAAATGGCACCAGCTGGTATTGTGACAGTAGCCCAGCCTTTGGAAAGGCTGGAGGGACGTACCAAGTTCACGTTTTGGAAGATCCGTACCCGCCTCCTTTTGGAGGAAAGGGGCTTGTGGGAGGTGGTGAGCAGCAACGAGCCGGCTTCAGTTCCACAGGCAAAAGGCATCACCGCAGTGCAGGTGGTGGCGGGGAAGACTCCGCAAAAGGGTGCAGCTGATGCGGGTTCTTCTCTAGCTGTACCAGCGGTGTATGAGGACTGGAAGAAGAAGGACAGGCAGGCCTACAGGTTGCTTGTCAACACCATCTTCAACCCGCATCTTCAGTACGTGAGTGATAAGGCTATTGCAAAGGAGGGGTGGGACACGTTGTGCAAGAAGTATGAGAGCAAAGATCATGTATTCCTTATGCTTTTGGAGGAAAAAATGATGGCGCTGAAAATGCAGGGTGGTGAAGGGATGGAGGCGTATCTGGAGAGGGCAAAGGAGCTCGCGAAGTAGCTTATAGCGGCCGGCAACCCTGTGGAAGAGACACGCTTCATCCTCCTCTTGCTAAGGGGACTCCCAACCAGCTACGACACGGTACGAGAGAAGCTAGAATACCAGCCAACTCTCGACCTCGACTTCATGTGCACACACCTGGTGCAGGTAGAATTGCGTCGCAATGTAGCAAAGCGCAATGGCGGCGGCAGTAGTGAAGCAGCTTTTGAAGCCACGAGCTCACGCAACCAGTAGCATCAGCAGCAGTCTGGGCAGCAAAAAGGCAGAAAGAAAAGCAAATGCCACTACTACCAGAAAGAGAGACACTACAAAAGGAGTGTTTCAACCTCAAGAGGGACCAAAAGGAGCAGCAGCAGCAGCAGTCATCGCAGTAGCAGTAGCAAAAGGAGCAGTAGCAGCAGGAGCAGTCACAACAGCATTAGCAGCAGCACTAACAGAAGTAAAACCAGGTTTGTGTGCGCCACTTTGGCAACATGAATATCGCCAAGGAGGTGCGCGACCGTCTCTTCATGGCAAGGTCTGACATTTCGCAGGTGGAGAAGGCGAATATTGCATAGTACAAGGACTCAGGTTGTACCAAGAGCCTCACACATCACAAGGAGTGGTTTACACAGCTGATGTCCATCCCTCCCCGTCCTATTACTATGGGTGATAATTGGGTGGTCTATGCTGAGGGGATTGGGATTGTGGAGATGTGGTTGGAGACCCCACGTGGCATTGAAGTGGGAGTGTTCCATGGTGTGCTGTATGAACCTAATGCTGCATTCAACCTCCTCTCAGTCTCCTCTCTTATGAACACAGGACTGCACGTTGTCTTGGATGATGACTATGGCTACATCCTCAACAAGGATACAGGAGAGGAGTTGGCCAGGTCGGTGAAGGAGGGCAACATGTACCCCCTGCTTGGGTCGACCAAGATCCTGCGTGAGCAGAGTCTTGCTGCAGTGGTGCAGGCGACAGATGGCGAGATCTGGCATGCGCGCTACGCACACATCGGCATGCACGCTTTGCAGCAGCTTCAAGCAAAACAGATGGTGCGTAACCTGCCTATCATCCCTAACTTTGAGCAATGGTTGTGCATCGGCCGTTTGGAGGGGAAGCAGCACCTGGAGGCATTCTGTGGAGTAGGGGAGCGTGCCAAGGAGGTTTTGGAGCTGGTCCACACGGACTTGTACGGACCGATGCAGACCCAGAGCTTTGGAGGCTGTAGGTATTTCCTGACCTTCATTGATGATTTCAGCCGTTACACAGCTGTGCTTTGACAAGTTCAAGGAGTTCAAGGCCATAATACAGAACCAGACTAGTAAGAAGATCAAGGCGCTACGTAGCGATCGCGGTGGAGAGTACTTAAGCAAGGAGTTCCAGGACTACCTCTCAGCAGCAGGCATCAAGTCGTAGCGTATTGCGCCGTACTCGCCGGAGAAGATTCGTGTGGCAGAACTCGCCAACCGTACCATTGTGGAGTCGGCGCGCTCCATGCTACATGCGGCTCGGGTAACCTACGACTTCTGGGCTGAAGCCGTGAGCACTGCGGTCTACATCAAGAACCGCAGTCCAGCTAAGACGCTGAAGCAAATGACGCCGTACAAGGCGTGGTTTGGCAAGAAACCGAGCGTGGGTCATATGCGAGCATTTGGCAGCCTTGCGCATATGCACGTACCCAAGGAGAAGCGGCAGAAATGGGATGCAAAGAGTGCGCAGATGCTGATGATTGGCTACGACGTGGCAAGGAACGCCTATCGCATCAACAAGAGGGATACAGGCCACGTCATCATCCCCAGAGATATTGTTTTTCACGAAAGCAACGTCATCGGCACCATCATTGTCTGTGAAAAGGGAGCAGAACCAGCAGGTGACGACACAGTGGGAGCAGAAATCCTTCCTGGCCCAGTCTCTCCCGATCCTTCGTCTACTATGACGGTGGGAGAATCACTCTACTCTCCCATGTCTATTGCAGTGGATACAATAGCCTCATTCGTAAAAGAACAGGAGGGAGATGTAGTACCACCAGCAGCAGCAGTTATGCCAGCACCACTGCGCCAGTCGCCCGCTAATGCTCCAGCACCAGGTCGCAGGTACCCTCTTAGGGTACATTACAAACCTGGTGAGCGTGGCCATTTCTGGATACTGCAGAAACCAGAGCAGATGAATGTTGTATTTGCAGCAGATTCAGATGAGCGGTCGTCATACAAGGAGGCCATGGCTTCATCAGATGGAGCAGATTGGGTGCAAGCCGTGCAGCAGGAGATACAGTTACAGCTGGACAACAGCACGTGGGAGCTGACTGAGCGTCCACCTAGACGTAAGGTGATCAAGTGCAAGTGGGTGTTCAAGAAGAAGCGGGGAGCTGATGGTAACCTGGAAAAGTACAAGGCAAGGCTCGTTGCCAAGGGCTAGTCGTAGCAGGAGGACATCGACTACAAACTTTACCTCTGTGCGCACACTCCTCTCTTATGCAGCAGCTGAGGACTTTGAGGTTCACCACATGGAGAACAAGAAAACATTCTTGAATCATGACTTGGAGGAGGAGATCTACATGGAGCAGCCGAAGGGGTTTGTCATGGATGGCCAGGAGCGCCTGGTTTGCAAGCTGCAGAAGTCGCTATATGGCCTCAACCAAGCGTCGCGTGCTTGGAACCAGAAGTTGGATGCGGCCTTGAAGTGCATGGTGTTTGAGCCCAGTCGGTGTGACTACAGCGTCTATCGCTGGCAGCATGGTCATGAGGTACTCATCATCATCGTTTATGTAGATGACATGCTCCTCCTTTCCAACAGCATGTCTGCACAGCAGGAGTTCAAGGAAGCCATGCAGGAGCATTTCTAGATGTCTGATCTCGGGGAGGCATCATAATTCCTCGGTATCCAGATCACGCGTGACCGCAAATCATGCTGTCTCTTGCTCCAGCAGAGCCGTTACTTCAAGGATGTTTTGCAGCGGTTTGGCATGGCAGATGCAAAACCCATCGGCACGCCGCTGGAGATGCGGCAGTACCTCTTGAGCTTTAATGGAGAAGCAAATGCAGCTAAGCGGCAGAAGTACCAGAGCGCCGTCGGCAGCCTCATGTACCTGATGGTGGCAACCAGGCCGGACCTCGCAGAGGCAATTCGCGTTGTGAGCCAGAACATGGCAAAACCCCGGACATGAGCACTAGAAGGCAGTGAAGTGGATCTTTCGCTACCTTGCTGGAACCATCAACATCGACATCACCTATAACGGCAACGACAACAGCATCATCGGCTACACAGATGCAGATTAGGCTTCAAATCCTGAGGACCGTATGTCCATCTCTGGACATGTGTTCCTCATGAATGGTGGGGTCATCAGCTGGTGCAATAAGCGGCAGGTGGTCCTGGCCCCCTCAAGTACGAAAGCTGAGTACGTCTCTCTCAGCTTTGGAGCGAAGGAAGCAGTTTGGCTCCACCGTCTCATGGCAAAGATGAGTGGGAATGAAACAGTTCCAGTTCTTGTGCGCGTCGACAACCAGAGCGCAATCGCTCTCGCCAAGTATCCTGAGTACCATGCACGTACCAAGCACATTGACATCGCATATCACTTCATCAGGCATATGGTGCAGGAGGGTGCTATCAAGTTGGAGTTTACTCCAACCAGCAAGCAGGTCGCTGATTTTTGCACCAAGATAGTGGCCCATGAGAAGCAGTAGTTCTACATGAAGGCATGTGGACTCAACCCACTATGACTGCGGCAAAGTGGGAGATTGTTGGAAAAGGAGCCATCTGGCTCAGTTTCAGGTCCACACGAGCAAGTTCTAGGAAAGTACCAGATGCGTACTCCGATCGTCAAACTAACTTCAGCATTGGAAAGATCAGGTGGCAAAATGTTTATGGTCCAAGTTTGAGGTCGATCCGACGGTCGGATTGGAAGGTATGAGTTTTCAAAGTGTTTGGGGTCATCAATCGCCGATATCTGGGTGACCATGGGCGATGGCTCCATGCCTTAGCCTGAGAAAAGAAAAAGGAAAGAGGTCCTGGGTCGAGACCTGATGGGAGAAACATCCAAAAAGGTCCTTGGTCTTAGGATTGCCTTGTCAGAGTATGCTGACTAGGATAAAGGTACCTTTCCTTACTTTTTAGGTGAGGTGAGATCCTTGTGTACTAGTCATGGACATATGGCGATTCTCCATGGGACTGTGGGTTATGTGACTACTAGGGGTGTGCCATGAGAGCATTTTCTAGCTCTCTAGGTCGTGTGTGAGTAGTCAGCCTGATTGCTAGGCAAATGTCCTCCTTTCTGTGAGATTATGGACTCTAGTGTTTGAGCCTTAGCCTCCATGGCTAAGTGGTGTGGCTTGTGAGAGGGCTGACTTGCCCAAGCTCTAGCTCAATATGTACTCCATCATTGTGAGTGATTGAACAACCATTCTTTAGCACAAGTGATGCCCTTCCAATCACACATGCTCGCTGCTCCAAGGCTCCCTCTCTCCTCCAGATGTAATAACTAGGGCCCAAAGATGGCATAGCTATTGTTCTTCGGAGGCGTAACAATGGAAGAGCTGGGGCTAAAATAAGATACAACTAGGTTGCTTATAAGGCGCAACTACGATATAAGGAAGGCACAAGTTTGACGCAATTAGGGAAAAACTAGGACGTAACTAGGGCACAACTTGGATGTACATTGTGTCCAATTGAGGTGCAACTATTGCACAACTAGGGTGCAAGCACGACGTAACTACGACACAAGAAGGATGCAACTAGGATAAAACAAGGATGTAATTAGTGCGAAACAACCGTACAAGGAGGACGCAAGTAGGGCACAACCACAGTACAAGTTAGATGCAAATAGGGTGTACCTAGAATGCATGTATAGAGCAAGTTGGGTGTAAGAATGGCCTAACCAGGGCAAGTTGGGCGGAACTAGTGTAAAAGTAGGCATTACTAGAATAAAACTGGGACGTAGCTAGGGTGCAAAAGGGGCACGAAAAGGGCACAAAAAAACGGACCTAGGTCACAACTAGGACGCAACTAGGGCATATCTAGTGCCCAACTAAGGTGCAACTAGGCCACACCTAGGGTGAACGTTGGATGCAACAAGGTAAACTTTGCAACAGGGGCAAACGTTTCTGTGTAGTCGATGCCCTCCTGTTGCGAGTAGCCCTTGGCGACCAGCCTCGCCTTGTACTTCTCCAGGTTACCATCTGCTCCCCGCTTCTTCTTGAAGACCCACTTGCACTTGATCACTTTACGTCCAGGTGGACGCTCAGTCAGCTCCCACGTGCCGTTGTCCAGTTGCGACTGTATCTCTTGCTGCACGGCTTGCGCCCAATCTGCTGCATTCGGTACAGCCATGGCCTCCTTGTATGACGTTGGCTCATCTGAATCTGCTGCAACTGCAACGTTCATCTGTTCTGGTTTCTGTAGCATCCAGAAATGGCCGCGCTCACCAGGCTTGTAACGCACCCTGAGAGGGTACCTCTGACCTGGGGCTGGAGCGTTAGCAGGCGGCTGACGCGGTGCGGCTGGCACAAGTGCTTCTGCTGGTGGTGCTACATCTCCCTCCTCTGCTTCTGCTGATGAAGCTGCTGTATCTGCTGCATCAGACATGGGAGAGTAGAGTGATTCTCCCACTGTTACAGTAGAGGAAGGATCGGGAGAAACTGGGTCAGGAAGAATTTCTGCTCCCACTGTCTCGTCAGCTGCTGGTTCTGTTGCCTCTTCACACACAATGTTGGTGCCAATGACGTTGCTCTCATTGAAGACGACATCCATGGAGATGATGACGTGGCCTGTATCCCTCTCGTAGAGGCGATACGCCTTGCTTGCCACGTCGTAGACAATCATCAGCATCTGCGTACTCTTCGTGTCCCACTTTTGCCGCTTCTCCTTTGGCACGTGCATGTGCGCCAAGCTACCAAACACGCGAAGATGACCCACGCTCGGCTTCTTGCCAAACCACGCCTTGTACGGCGTCATCTGCTCCAGTGCCTTAGTTGGACTGCGGTTCTTGATGTAGACCGCAATGCTCATGGCTTCAGCCCATAAGTCGTAGGTCAGCCGAGCCGCGTGCAGCATGGAGCCCGCCGACTCTACAATGGTACGGTTGGCGCGTTCTGCTACACCGTTCTGCTACGGAGAGTACGGCGCGGTACGCTGCGCCTTGATGCCAGCTGCTGCGAGGTAGTCCTGGAATTCCTTGCTCAGGTACTCTCCACTGTGGTCGCTGCGTAACGCCTTGATCTTCTTGCCAGATTGGTTCTCCACCATGGCCTTGAACTCCTTGAACCTGTCAAAGCACTGGTCCTTGGAGGAAAGGAAGTACACAGCAGTGTAACGGCTGGCATCATCAATGAAGGTGAGAAAAGACCTAGAGCCTCCAAAGCTCTGGGTCTGCATCGGTCCGCACAAGTCCGTGTGGATCAGCTCCAACACCTCTTTAGCACGCTCCCCTGCTCCAGAGAATGCCTCACGGTGCTGCTTCCCCTCCAAACATCTGATGCATAACTGCTGCTCAAAGTTAGAGATGGTAGGCAGGTCACGCAACATCTGCTTTGCTTGAAGCTGCTGCAAGGCGCGCATGCCAATGTGGCCATAGCGCGCATGCCAGATCTTACCATCTGTCGCCTGTATCACTGCTGCAAGACTCTGCTCACGCGGGATCTTGGTCGCCCCCAGCAGGCGGTACATGTCGCCCTCCTTCACCGACTTGGCCAACTCCTCTCCTGTTTCCTTGTTGAGGATGTAGCCATAGTCATCTTCGAAGACAACGCGCAGTCCTGTGTTTGTGAGAGAGGAGACTGAAAGGAGGTTGAAAGCAGCATCAGGTACATATAGCACGCCATGGAAAACTCCCACTTCAATGCCACGCGGGGTCTCCAACCACATCTCCACAATCCCAATCCCCTCAGCATACACCACCCGATCATCACCCAAAGCAATCGGACGGGGGGGAATGGAGAGCAGCTGCGTGAACCACTCCTTGTGGTGCGTCAGACTCTTGGTANAGTCCTGTGTTGGTGAGAGAGGACACTGAGAGAAGGTTGAACGCAGCATCAGGCACATACAGCACGCCATGGAAAACTCCCACTTCAATGCCACGCGGGGTCTCCAACCACATCTCCACAATCCCAATCCCCTCAGCATACACCACCCGATCATCACCCAAAGCAATCGGACGGGGGGGAATGGAGAGCAGCTGCGTGAACCACTCCTTGTGGTGCGTCATACTCTTGGCACACCCCGAGTCCTTGTACCACGCCATATCCGCCTTTTCCTTCTGCGACATGTCAGACTTTGCCATGAACACGCGGTCGCGCACCTCCTAAGCGACGTTCATGTTGCCAAAATGGAGCACGCTAGTCTGGTTCTGCTGCTGCTGCTGCTGCTGGCGTTACTCGGACTGCTGTTGCTGTTGCTGTGGAGATTGCTGCTTTTGCTGCTGCTGCTGCTGCTGCTTCTCCTTCTGGTTCCTCTTGAACTTAAAGCACTCTTTCTTGTAGTGCCCCTCTTTCTGGCAATAGTGGCACTTGCCCTTCTTCTTGCCTCTCTGCTGCCCGGACTGCTGCTGCTGCTGGTTGCGTGAGCCCATGGTCATGAAAGCTGCTTCACTGTTGCTGCCGCCATTGCGCTTTGCCGCATTGCGACGCAATTCCACATCACCAGGTGTGTGCACATGAAGTCGAGGTCGAGAGTTGGCTGGCACTCTAGCGTCTCTCGCACCGTGTCGTAGCTGGTTGGGATTCCCCTCAGCAAGAGGAGGATGAAGCGCGTCTCTTCCACAGGGTTTCCAGCCGCTCTCAGCTGCTTCGCCAGCTCCTTTGCCCTGTCCAGATACGCCTCCATCCCTTCACCACCCTGCATTTTCAGCGCCATCATCCTTTCCTCCAAAAGCATGAGGAATGCAGGATCTTTGCTCCCATACTTCTTGCACTTGTCCCACCCCTCCTTTGCAGTAGCCTTGTCACGTACTGAAGATGCGGGTTGGAGATGGTCTTGACAAGCAACCTATAGGCCTGCCTGTCTTTCTTCTTCCACTCCTCATACGTCGCTGGTACAGCTGCAGAAGAACCCGCATCAGCTGCACCCTTTTGCGGCGTCTTCCCCGCCACCACCTGCGCTGCGGCGATGCCTTTTGCCTGTGGAACTGGAGCCGGCTCGTCGCCGCTCACCACCTCCCACAAGCCCCTCTCCTCCAAAAGGAGGCGGGTACGGATCTTCCAAAACGTGAAGTTGGCGCGTCCCTCCAGCCTCTCCAAAGGCTGGGCTGCTGTTACAACTCCAGCTGCTGCCATTTTGAGCGCTGGTGATGCTCAGCGCTGCCCTTGAGTGGCGGCGCTAACCCTGCTTCTGCTACTGCTTCAGCCAGAAATCTGTCTGACAGAAAATGGACTGTAGAGGCCAGAAGACTGGGAATTTTGAGAAACAGAGCCCACCACTGGAAAACTCAGCTCAAATACTTTCAGATCGACCCATAAAACAGGGTCATCAACAGGGGATTTCAAAAGATATGCCCTCTTGAAAACAGGGTATGCTTCTGCTCCTACTCCAACTCAGATCAGCCAGCTTGTGAACGGCGTTTCTCCCAAACGAATCGATGGAATGCAAATATGTTTGCAGCAATAAAAATCTTAGGAAAAATACTACAATTCTCTTGTGCCACTTTTTAAATTTGACAAAGAAACGAGAGAGTTATGGTTATCACAAGTTGACAGTCTTACTCATAGAGAAAAGTGTAGCCCTGGCCGACCTCGTTTTGAGCATAACTCTCAATCCGACCGTTGGATCTTTGCAATCTTGGGCTCGTTGGAAAGCTTGTATCTTGAGCGTGAAGATCCGGTGGTCGATTGTCAAATTTGGTGAAGGTTTCACCCCAAACCGTCACTCTCAAAGTGACGGCCTGTGCTGGCTGAAAGTGGCAGAACTTGGCTCTGATACCAAATGTTGGATCTGGAGGAGAGAGAGAGCCTTGGAGCAGCGAGCATGTGTGATTGGAAGGGCATCACTTGTGCTGAAGATTGGTTGTTTAATCACTCAAAATGATGGAGTACATATAGAGCTAGAGCTTGGGCAAGTCAGCCCTCTCACAAGCCACACCACTTAGCCATGGAGGCTAAGACTCACACACTAGAGTCCATAATCTCACACAAGGGAGGAAATCAGCCTAGCAATCAGGCTGACCACTCATACACGACCTAGAGAGCTAGAGAATTCTCTCATGGCACACTCCTAATGGTCACATAACCCACAAACCCATGGAGAATCGCCATGTGTCCATGGCTAGCACACAAGGATCTCACCTCACCTAAAAAGTAAGGAGAGGTACCTTTATCCTAGTCAGCACACTCTGACAAGGCAATCCTAAGACCAAGGACCTTTTTGGATATTTCTCCCATCAGGTCTTGACCCTGGACCTCTTGCTTTTTTCTTTTCTCAGGCTAAGGCATGGAGCCATCGCCCATGGTCACCCAGATATCGACGGTCGATGATTTCGGAAAGTACAAAAATTCATATCTCCCAATCCGACCGTTGGATCGGCCTCAAACTTGGACCGTAGACATTTTGCCACCTGATCTTTCCAATGGTGAAGTCTGATTGACGATCGGAGCAGGCATCTGGTACTTTCCTGGAACTTGCTCGTGTGGACCTGAAACTGAGCCGGATGGCTCCTTGCCCAACATTGATGAGTTAATAATCGAGTTTGGTGATGGGGATTAATGTGGGTCAAAACCTGTTTCCGCACCTTGAGCTCAAATTTTTACGAAGTCCCCGAGTAACAAACTGTATTACTGAGTTTGCGACTTGAAGTTAGGATTCTCGCTATCCCTCAGTAACAAACTGCACTCCTAAAGTATAACGGATCATCCACCGGACGCCTTGGCAGATTTTCCGGAGCAAAATCCCCACATGGTATTTTGTTACTCTTTCTGGTCAATTATTCACCAAAAGTCAAACAACGGCCAGTTTCTAGATCCGCCGCGCACATCCCAACTTTGCAAGCCCATATCTCCCTCCTTACTAGTTTGATTCCAGTAAGAAAAATTTCCCTGGGATTCAAGGACTTGTCAACTTTGAGGGGCAATTCTCCATTTTATGATCCGAGCAATCATCAACTCGCCAGATCCGTTGACAAGGAATTTCCTCTTTAGTGGCTCGTCAGCTCCTCCTAGCGTTGCACTTGGGCATGCACAGGGGCAATCCTCATTGCTCTCCTCTTTGCACCTACCATGTGCGGTACTCATGCTTGCTCTCACTCATCTTCCGCTACACCCTCCAGCCCATCATAGCTGGTCATCCTAAGTCCAGCCACGTGCGTTTCGACGGATTGCGCTTTGGTCAAGCAATCTGAAAGCATGTTGAGCGTGCTGCAGTGCTGCAGCACCTCTTGCCCCTTTTCAACTATGTCCCCTGCGTAGTTATAACCCACATCAATGTGCTTCATCCTCCTGTGCTTCCTTGGGTTGATGGTCAGCAAGATTGAGCTGGTTTTCTCCTCTTCCACCACCGCAGGTGCCTGGTGCGGTACACCCAGCTCCCCCACTATCTTGCAGAGCCACGCCGCTTGTTGGAACTGGAGGAGAGAGGGAGCCTTGGAGCAGCGAGTATGTGGGACTGGAAGGGCATCACTTGTGCTGAAGAATGGTTGTTGAATCACTCAAAATGATGGAGTACATATAGAGCTAGAGCTTGGGCAAATCAGCCCTCTCACAAGCCACACCACTTAGCCATGGAGGTTAAGGCTCACACACTAGAGTCCATAATCAGAAACAAAGGAGAAAATCAGCCTAGCAATGAGGCTGACCACTCACACACAACCTAAAGAGCTAGGAGATGCTCTCATGGCACACTCCTAGTGGTCACATAACCAACAATCCCATGGAGAATCGCCATGTGTCCATGGCTAGCACACAAGGATCTCACCACACCTAAAGAGTAAGGAGAGGTACCTTTTTCCTAGTCAGCACACTCTGACAAGGCAACCCAAGAATCTAGGACCTTTTGGGATATTTCTCCCATCAGGTCTTGACCCTAGACCTCTTGCCTTTTCCTTTTCTCAGGCTAAGGCATGAAGCCATCGTCCATGGTCACCTAGATATCGGAATTCGATGGCCCTAGAAACTTTGAAAATTCGTATCTCCCAATCCGACTGTTGGATCGGCCTCAAACTTGGACCGTAAACATTTTGACACCTGATCTTTCCCATGGTGAAGTTGGATTCACAGTCGGAGCAGGCATCTGGTATTTTCCTGGAACTTGCTCTTGTGGACCTGAAACGAAGCCGGATGGTTCCTTTCCGAACAATCTCCCACTTTGCCGCTGTCAGAGGAGGCTTAGTCTACATGCCTTTATGTAGAATTGTTGCTTCTCATGGGATAGTGGCTTGGTACAAAAATCAGCAACCTGCTTGCTAGATGAAGTAAACTCCAGCTTGATAGCATCGTCCTGCACCATGTGCCTGATGAAGTTATATGCGATGTCAATGTACTTGGTGCGTGCATGATGCTCAGGATGCTCGGCCAGTGCAATTGCGCTCTGGTTGTCGACGCGCACAAGAACTTGAACGACTGCACTCCCACTCATCTCTGACGTGAGACACTAAAGCCAAACTGCTTCCTTGGATCTAAACCTAAGAGAGATGTACTCAGTTTCCGTACTTGAGGTGGCCAAGACCACCTGCCACTTGCTGCACCAGCGGATGACCCCACGATTCATGAGGAACACATGTCCAGAGATGGACTCATAGTCCTCAGGGTTTGAAGCCCTATCTGCGTCTTTATTGCCGATGATGTTGTTGTCCTTCCTGTTGTAGGTGATGCCGATCTTCATGGTTCTAGCAAGATAGCGGAAGATCCGTTTCACTGCCTTCTTGACCTCAGGTCCGGGATTGGCCATGTGCTGGCTCATAGCACTTACAACCTGTACAAGGTCCGGCCTGGTTGCAATCATCAGGTACATGAGACTACCGACGGCGCTCAGGTACTTCTGCAGCTCAGCTGCATCTGCTTCTCCACAGGAGCTCACAAGGTACTACCGCTTCTCCAGTGGCGTGCCGATGGGTTTATTTTGGGAAAGGAGCCATCCGGCTCAGTTTTAGGTCCACAGGAGCAAGTTCCAGGAAAGTACCAGATGCCTGCTGCGATCATCAATCGGACTTCACCATTAAAAAGATCAGGTGGCGAATTGTCCACGGTCCAAGTTTGAGGCCGATCCAACGATCGGATTGGGAGATATGAATTTTCAAAGTTTCGGGGGTCATGGACCGTCGATGTCTGGGTGGGCATGGGTGATGGCTCCATGCATTAGCCTGAGTTAAGAAAAAGGCAAGAGGTCCATGGTCAAGACCTGATGGGAGAAATATCCAAAAAGGTCCTTGGTCTTAGGATTGCCTTGTCAGAGTGTGCTGACTAGGATAAAGGTACCTCTCCTTCCTTTTTAGGTGAGGTGAGATCCTTGTGTGCTAGCCATGGACACATGGCGATTCTCAATGGGTTTGTGGGTTATGTGACCACTAGGAGTGTGCCATGAGAGCATTCTCTAGCTCTCTAGGTCGTGTGTGAGTGGTCAGCCTGATTGCTAGGCTGATTTCCTCCCTTGTGTGAGATTATGGACTCTAGTGTGTGAGCCTTAGCCTCCATGGCTAAGTGGTGTGGCTTGTGAGAGGGCTGACTTGCCCAAGCTCTAGCTCTATATGTACNTCAGCCAGCACAGGCCGTCACTTTGAGAGTGACGGGTTGGGACGAAACCTTCACCAAATTTGACAATCCACCACTGGATCTTCAAGTTCAAGAGACAAGCTTTCCAACGAGCTCAAGTTCGCGAATATCCAACAGTCGGATTGAGACTTATGCTCAAAACGAGGTCGGCCAGGGCTACACTGTTCTCTATGAGTAAGACTGTCGCCTTGTGATGACCATAACTCTCTCGTTTCTTTGTCAAATTTAAAAAGTGGCACATGCGAATTGTAGTATTTTTCCTAAGCTTTCCATTGGTGCTAAAATATTTGCATTCCATCGATTCGTTTGGGAGAAATGCCGTTTACAAGCTTGCTGGTCTGAGTTGGAGTAGGAGCAGAAGCATACCCTATTTTCAAGAGGGCATATCTTTCAACATTCCATGTTGATGACCCTGTTTTACGGGTCGATCTGAAAGGTTTTGAGCTGAACTTTCCAGTGGTGGGCTCATTTTCTGTCAGACAGATTTCTGGCAGAAGCAGCAGCAGAAGCAGGGGTAGCGCCGCCATCCAAGGGCAGCGCTGAGCATCATCAAGGCTCAAAATGGCAGCAGCAGGCGTTGTAACAGCAGCCCAGCCTTTGGAGAGGATGGAGGGACGCGCCAACTTCACGTTTTGGAAGATCCGTACCCGCCTCCTTTTGGAGGAGAGGGACTTGTGAGAGGTGGTGAGCGGCGACGAGCCGGCTCCAGTTCCACAAGCAAAAGGCATCACCGCACTGCAGGTGGTGGCGGGGAAGACGCCGCAAAAGGGTGCAGCTGATGCAGGTTCTTCTGCAGTTGTACCAGCGGCGTATGAGGAGTGGAAGAAGAAGGACAGGCAGACCTACAGGTTGCTTGTCAATACCATCTCCAACCCGCATCTTCAGTACGTGAGTGACAAGGCTACTGCAAAGGAAGGGTGGGACACATTGTGCAAGAAGTATGAGAGCAAGGATCCTGCATTCCTCATGCTTTTGGAGGAAAAGATAATGGCGCTGAAAATGCAGGGTGGTGAAGGGATGGAGGCGTATCAAGACAGGGCAAAGGAGCTGGCGAAACAGTTGAGAGCGGCTGGCAATCCTGTGGAAGAGACGCGCTTCATTCTCCTCTTGCTGAGGGGACTCCCAACCAGCTACGACACGGTTCGAGAGACGTTGGAGTGCCAGCCGACTCTCGACCTCGACTTCATCTGCACGCACTTGGTGCAGGTGGAACTGCGTCGCAATGTAGCAAAGCGCAATGGCGGCAACAGCAGCAGTGAAGCAGCTTTCATGGCCATGGGCTCACGCAACCAGCAGCAGTGTGGGCAGCAGAGAGGCAAGAAGAAGGGCAAGTGCCACTATTGCCAGAAAGAGGGGCACTACAAGAAAGAGTGCTTCATGTTCAAGAGGGACCAGAAGGAGCAGCAGTAGTAGCAGCAGCAAAAGCAGCAATCTCAACAACAACAGCAGCAGCAGTCACAACAACGCCAGCAGCAGCAGCAGCAGCAGAACCAGACTGGCGTGCGCCATTTTGGCAACATGAACGTTGCCAAGGAGGTGCGCGACCGCCTCTTCATGGCGAAGTCTGACATGTCGCAGAAGGAAAAGGCGGATCTGGNGTGGTACAAGGACTCGGGGTGTACCAAGAGTCTGACGCACCACAAGGAGTGGTTCACGCAGCTGCTCTCCATTCCCCCCCGTCCGATTGCTTTGGGTGATGATCGGGTGGTGTATGCTGAGGGGATTGGGATTGTGGAGATGTGGTTGGAGACCCCGCGTGGCATTGAAGTGGGAGTGTTCCATGGCGTGCTGTATGTGCCTGATGCTGCGTTCAACCTTCTCTCAGTGTCCTCTCTCACCAACACAGGACTGGGCGTCGTTTTTTACGATGATTATGGCTACATCCTCGACAAGGAAACAGGAGAGGAGTTGGCCAAGTCGGTGAAGGAGGGCGACATGTACCGCCTGCTAGGGGCGACCAAGATTCCGCGTGAGCAGAGTCTTGCAGCAGTGGTGCAGGCGACAGATGGCGAGATCTGGCATGCACGCTACGGCCACATCGGCATGCGCGCCTTGTAGCAGCTTCAAGCAAAGAAGATGGTGCGTGACCTACCTACCATCTCTAACTTTGAGCAGCAGTTATGCATTGGCTGTTTGGAGGGGAAGCAGCACCGCGAGGCGTTCTCTGGAGCAGGGGAGCGTGCAAAAGGGGTGTTGGAGCTGGTCCACACGGACTTGTGCGGACCGATGCACACCCAGAGGTTTGGAGGCTCTAGGTATTTTCTCACCTTTATTGATGATTTCAGCCGTTACACTGCTATGTACTTCCTTTCCTCCAAGGACCAGTGCTTTCACAGGTTCAAGTAGTTCAAGGCCATGGTGGAGAACCAGACCGGCAAGAAGATCAAGGCGCTGCGCAGCGATCGCGGTAGAGAATACCTAAGCAAGGAGTTCCAGGCTTACCTCACAGCAGCTGGCATCAAGGCGCAGCGTACTGCGCCGTACTCGCCGCAGCATAACGGGGTAGCAGAACGCGCCAACCGTACCATTGTGGAGTCGGCGCACTCCATGCTGCACGCGGCTCGGCTGACCTACGACTTCTGGGCTAAAGCCGTGAGCATTGCGGTCTACATCAAGAACCGCAGTCCAACTAAGGCGCTGGAGCAGATGACGCCGTACGAGGCGTGGTTCGGCAAGAAGCCGAGCGTGTTTCATCTTCGCGCGTTTGGCAGCTTGGCACACATGCACATGGCAAAGGAGAAGCGGCAAAAGTGGGACGCGAAGAGTGCGCAGATACTGATGATTGGCTACGACGTGGCAAGCAAGGCGTATCGCCTCTACGAGAGGGATACAGGCCACGTCATCATCTCCACGGATGTCGTCTTCAATGAGAGCAACGTCATCGGCACCAACATTGTGTGTGAAGAGGCAACAGAACCAGCAGCTGACGAGACAGTGGGAGCAGAAACTCTTCCTGACCCAGTTTCTTCCGATCCTTCCTCTACTGTGACAGTGGGAGAATCACTCTACTCTCCCATTTCTGATGCAGCAGATACAGCAGCATCATCGGCAGAAGCAGAGGAGGGAGATGTAGCACCACCAGCACAAGCAGTTGTGCCAGCCGCACCGCGTCAGCCGCCTGCTAACGCTCCAGCTCCAGGTCAGAGGTACCCTCTCAGGGTGCGTTACAAGCCTGGTGAGCGCGGCCATTTCTGGATGCTATAGAAACCAGAACAAATACACGTTGCAGTTGCAGCAGATTCAGATGAGCCAACGTCATACAAGGAGGCCATCGCTGCACCGAATGCAGCAGATTGGGCGCAAGCTGTGCAGCAAGAGATACAGTCGCAGTTGGACAACGGCACGTGGGGGCTGACTGAGCGTCCACCTGGACGTAAAGTGATCAAGTGCAAGTGGGTCTTCAAGAAGAAGCGGGGAGCAGATGGTAACCTGGAAAAGTACAAGGCGAGGCTGGTTGCCAAGGGCTACTCGCAGCAGGAGGGCATCGACTATACAGAAACTTTTGCCCCCGTTGCAAAGTTTGCCTCTGTGCGCACGCTCCTGTCTTATGCAGCAGCTGAGGACTTCGAGGTTCACCACATGGATGTCAAGACGGCATTCTTGAATGGTGACTTGGAGGAGAAGATCTACATGGAGCAGCCGGAGGGGTTCGTCATGGATGGCCAGGAGCACCTGGTCTGCAAGCTACAAAAGTCGCTGTACGGCCTCAAGCAAGCGTCGCGTGCTTGGAACCAGAAGTTGGATGCGGCGTTGCAGTGCATGGGGTTTGAGCGCAGCGAGTGTGACTACAGCGTGTATTGCTGGCAGCATGAGCATGAGATCCTCATCATCATTGTCTATGTGGATGACATGCTCCTCCTTTCCAACAGCATGTCTGCACTGCAGGAATTCAAGGAAGCCATGCAGGAGCGCTTCCAGATGTCTGATCTCGGGGAGGCATCATACTTCCTCGGTATCCAGATCACGCGTGACCGCAAGTCACGCTCTCTCTCGCTGCAACAGAGCCGCTACATCAAGGATGTTTTGCAGCGGTTCGGCATGGCAGAGGCAAAACCCATCGGCACGCCGCTGGAGACGCGACAGTACCTCGTGAGCTTCAATGGAGAAGCAAGTGCAGCTGAGCGGCAGAAGTACCAGAGCACCGTCGGCAGTCTCATGTACCTGATGGTGGCAACCAGGCCGGACCTCGCACAGGCTGTGAGCGCCGTGAGCCAGCACATGGCTAATCCCGGACCGGAGCACCAGAAGGCAGTGAAGCGGATCTTCCGCTACCTTGCTGGAACCATCAACATCGGCATCACCTACAACGGCAATGAAAACAGCATCATCGGCTACACAGACGCAGATTGGGCTTCAAACCTTGAGGACCGCAAGCCCATCTCTGGACATGTGTTCCTCATGAATGGTGGAGCCATCAGCTGGTGCAGCAAGCGGCAGGTGGTCGTGGCCACCTCGAGTACAGAAGCTGAGTACGTATCTCTCAGCTTTGGAGCCAAGGAAGCAGTTTGGCTCCAACGTCTCATGGCAGAGATGAGTGGGAGTGCAGCAGTTCCAGTTCCTGTGCGCGTCGACAACCAGAGCGCAATCGCACTCGCCAAGTACCCTGAGCACCATGCACGCACCAAGCACATTGACATCGCATATCATTTCATCAGGCACATGGTGCAGGAGGGTGCTATCAAGCTGGAGTTTACTCCAACCAGCAAGCAGGTCGCTGATTTCTGCACCAAGCCAGTGACCCGTGAAAAGCAGCAGTTCTGCATGAAGGCATGTGGACTCAGCCCACTCTGACTGCGGCAAAGTGGGAGATTGTTGGGAAAGGAGCCATCCGGCTCAGGTTCAGGTCCACAGGAGCAAGTTCCAGGAAAGTACCTGATGCCTGCTCCGATTGTTGATCCGACTTCACCATTGGAAAGAACAGGTGGCAAAATGTCCACGGTCCAAGTTTGACGCCGATCCAACGGTCGGATTGGGATATATGAATTTTCGAAGTTTCGGGGGTCATGGACAGTCGATGTCTGGGTGGGCATGGGTGATGGCTCCATGCCTTAGCCTGAGAAAAGAAAAAGGCAAGAGGTCCAGGGTCAAGACCTGATGGGAGAAATATCCAAAAAGGTCCTTGGTCTTAGGATTGCCTTGTCAGAGTGTGCTGACTAGGATAAAGGTACCTCTCCTTACTTTTTAGGTGAGGTGAGATCCTTGTGTGCTAGCCATGGACACATGGCGATTCTCCATGGGTTTGTGGGTTATGTGACCACTAGGAGTGTGCCATGAGAGCATTNCTCTATATGTACTCAATCATTTTGAGTGATTGAACAACCATTCTTCAGCACAAGTGATGCCCTTCCAATCACACATGCTCGCTGCTCCAAGGCTCCCTCTCTCCTCAAGTTCCAACAGTTTAGCCTCTAACATGACGAACTGCTGCAAAACATCCTTGATGTAGCGACTCTGCTGCCGCGAGAGAGAGCGTGATTTGCCGTCACGCGTGATCTGGATACCAACGGAGTATGATGCCTTCCCGAGATCGGACAACTAGGAGCGCTCCTTCATGACCTCTATGATCTCTTGCAGTGCAAACATGCTATAGGAAAGGAGGAGCATGTCATCCACATACACGATGGTGATGAGCACCTCAAGACCATGCTACAAGCGAAAGATGTTGTAGTCACACTCACTACGTTCAAACCCCATGCACTACAACACCGCATCCAACTTCTGGTTCCAAGCACACGACGCTTGCTTGAGGCTATACAGCGACATCTTCAGCTTGCAAACCAGGTGCTCCTGGCCATGCATGACGAATCCCTCCAGCTGCTCCATGTAGGTTTCTTCCTCCAAGTCACCATTCACGAACGCCGTCTTGACGTCCATGTGGTGGACCTCAAAGTTCTCTACTCCTGCATAGGAAAGGATCGTGCGCACAGAGGAAAACTTTGCAACAAGAGTAAAGGTTTCCGTGTAGTCGATGCCTTCCTGCTGCGAGTAGCCCTTGGCGACCAGCCTTGCCTTGTCCCTTTCCAGGTTGCCATCTGCTCCCCGCTTCTTCGTGAACATCTACTTGCACTTGATCACCTTAGGTTTAGGTGGACGCTCAATCAGCTCCCACGTACTGTTGTCGAGCTGCGACTTTATCTTTTGTTGCACAACTTACGCCCAACTTGCTGCATCTGGTGCAGCCATGGCCTCCTTGTACGACGTCAACTCATCAAGGTGTACTTCAACTGCGACGTTCATCTGGTCTGCTCTTTGGAGCATCGAGAAATGCCCACGCTTACCAGGCTTGTAGCGCACCATGAGAGGGTACCTTCGACCAGGTGCTGGAGCGTTAGCAGGCGGCTGGCACAGTGGTGCTAGCACAACTGGTCTTGTTGATGGTGGTGCATCTTCTTCCTCTGCTTCTGTTCATGTATCTACTACATCAGACATGGGAGAGTAGACTTGTTCTCCCACTGTCACGGTGGAGGAAGGATGAAGAGAGACTGGGTGAGGAAGGATATGTGCTCCCATTGCCTCGTTAGATGCTGCTTCTACTGCCTCCTCATACACAATGTTGGTTCCAATAACGTTACTCTCGTTGAAAACGACATCCCTAAAGATGATGACGTGGCCGATATCCCTCTCGTAAAGGTGATACCCCTTGCTTGCCACGTCATAGCCGATCATGAGAATCTGTGCGTAATTTGCGTCCCGTTGGTATGTACATGTGCACAAAGCTGCCAAATGCGCGAAGATGACCCACGCTTGGCTTCTTGCCGAACCACGCCTCGTACGACGTCATGTACTCCAAGGCCTTAGTTGGACTGCGGTTTCTTATGTACACCAAAGTGCTCACTGCTTCGGCCCAAAAGTCGTAGGTTAGTTGAGCTGCGTGCAGCATGGAGCGTGCCGACTCAAAGATGGTGCAGTTGGCGTGTTCTGCTATGCTATTCTGCTGCGGCAAGTATAACGCGGTGCGTTGCGCTTTGATGCTTGCTGCTAAAAGGTAGTTCCTGGAACTCCTTGCTTAGGTACTCTCCACCGCGGTCGCTGCACAGCGCGAGCCTGGTTCTCCACCATGGCCTTGAACTCCTTAAATCTGTCAAAGAACTTGTCCTTGGAGGAAACGAAGTACACAGTAGTGTAACGGCTGAAATCATCAATGAAGGTGAGAAAATACATAGAGCCTCCAAAGCTCTTGGTCTACATTGGGCCATACAAGTCTGTGTGGACCAGCTCCAGTACCTCCTTCGCGTGCTCCTTTGCTCCAGAGAACGCCTCGCAATGCTGCTTCTCCTCCAAATAGCTGATGCAAAAGTACTGCTCAAAGTTATAGATGGTGGGTAAGTCACGCACCATCTGCTTCGTTTGAATTTGCTGCAAAGCGTGTATACCAATGTGGCCATAGCGCGCATGCCAGATTTTGTCGTCTGTCGCCTGCACCACTACAGCAAGACTCTGTTCGCGCGGGATCTTGGTCGTCCCGAACAAGTGATATAGGTCGTTCCTTAACCGATCGGGCGAACTCCTCTCCTATCGTAGCCATAGTCGTCGTCAAAGACAACTCCCAGTCCTGTGTTCGTGACAGAGGACAGTGAGGGAAGGTTGAACGTAGCATCAGGTACATACAACACGCCATGGAACACTCTCACTTCAATGCCACGCAGGGTCTCCAACCACATTTCCACAATCCCAATCCCCTTAGCATACACCACCCGATCATCACCCATAGTAATGGGACGGGGGGGAATGGAGAGCAGCTCCGTAAACCACTCCTTCTGGTGCGTCAGACTCTTGGTACATCCTGAGTCCTTGTGCCATGCCAGATCTGCGTTTTCCTTCTGCAAAATGTCACACTTTGCCATGAAGAGGTGGTTGCGCACCTCCTTGGCGACGTTCATGTTGCCAAACTGGCGCGCGCCGGTCTGGTTCTACTGCAGGTGCTGACGTTGCTTTGATTGCTGCTGCCCTTCCTATGGAGATTGTTGTTTTGGTGTTGGAACTGCAGGAGAGAAGGAGCCTTTGAGCAACGAGCATGTGGGACTGGAAGGGCATCACTTGTGCTGAAGATTGGTTGTTGAATCACTCAAAATGATGGAGTACATATAGAGCTAGAGCGCGGGCAGATCAGCCTTCTCACAAGTCACACCACTTAGCCATGGAGGCTAAGGCTCACACACTAGAGTCCATAATCTCACACAAGGGAGGAAATCAGCCTAGCAATCAGGCTGACTACTCACACACGACCTATAGAGCTAGGAAATGCTCTCATAAGACCTCCTAGTGGTCACATAACCCACAATCTCATAGAGAATCGCCATGTGTCCATGACTAGCACACAAGGATCTCACTTCACCTAAAAAGTAAGGAGAGGTACCTTTTTCCCAATTAGCACACTCTGACAATGCAACCCAAGAATGTAGGAGCTTTTTGGTTGTTTTTCACATCAGGTCTTAACCTTCGACCTCTTGCCTTTTTCTTTTCTCAGGCTAAAGCATGAGGCCATCGTCCATGGTCACCCAGATATCGGTGGTCGATGACACCAGAAACTTCAAAAATTCATATCTCCCAATTCGACTGTCCGATGGGCCTCAAACTTGGACCGTAGAAATTTTACCACCTTATCTTTGCAATGGTGAAGTCAGATGGACCATCACAGTAGGCATGTGGTTCCTGGAACTTGCTTCTATGGACCTGAAACTGAGCTAGATGGCTCCTTTCTCAACACCGTCGCCTTGACCACCTTGGCTAGCGTGATGTACTCTGGTTCCTTTCTGGAGGTGGCAATGCAGTCTTGCTATCTACTATACCATGAGACCGCTACATCTGCGAGGAAGAATAGGAAGCCATATGTGAACTTGCGCTTGTCCACATCGCCAGCGTAGGTTGTATCTATATAGTAGACCAGATGCAAAGGGTGCGCTTGCCCTTGCCGTCGAACCTTTGGTGCACGTGTCGTGTCGCTTGCAGGTAGCAGAGGATGCATTTAACCGCCTGCTAGTGTAGTGGCCCTCGATCGGGCACGTACCTGCTCACTTGGCCCACTACGTAGGGCATGTCCAGTTGAGTCGCCACCATGGCGTACATGAGGCTGCCGACCGTCGGTTGGTAGGACATCCATGCCGTATCCTCCTACTCTTGTTTTCTCTACGGCACCATTACCACTAAGTTCACACGTCGTTTAGACCGGACTGCCAACTGGTTTGCTGTACATGCTATACCACTTCAGCACCTCGGCTACGTATTTGGCCTATCCTAGCTCAAGCATACGCAACCTCCCATTTCACGTAATGCTCACCCCAAGGTAGTATTCCAACTCACCTATGTCCGACATCTCGCATTTGCTGCTCTTCTGCTCTTTCAGTAGCTCTATGCTTGACCGATCCTTCGATTACAAAATCAGTTCATCCACATAGAGTGCGACTATGTGGAGTTGTTTGTGACACCGCACGTACATGCTATGTTCTGCCTCACAGCGCTTCAAACCAATTTATGCCATGAAGATGTCCATCTGCTTGTCCCAATATCAAGGCGATTATTTCAGCCTCTACAAGGACCTTCGTAGCTTACACTTCTTGCCCTCCGGTGCCTCTATCCCTCCAGTACCTCCACGTATATCTCTTTGTGCATGATACCGTTGAGGAAGGCCGTCTTTAGGTCCATTTGGTGGAGGTACATGTCCGTCGCGGCTGCCATCGCAAGGATCGCCTGTATACTTGTGAACTTGGCAATTGGAGCAAATGTCTCATCGTAGTATTTGTACGTAAGGTTATGTGTATCCCTTCACCACCAGCTGTGCCTATTATTTATCAACCACACCTTCCTTTGTAAAGTTGCTCTTAAAAACCCATTTTGAAACGATGACATTGGCATCTTTTGGACTG
Source organism: Penium margaritaceum (assembly GCA_023375785.1). Lineage (NCBI taxonomy): Eukaryota > Viridiplantae > Streptophyta > Zygnematophyceae > Desmidiales > Peniaceae > Penium > Penium margaritaceum. The sequence continues at coordinate 139,822 of SZWC01003195.1, forward strand.
TCAACCAGTTTCCACGTATCGTTTTCCGTGATGGATGCCTGCTCCGACTTGATGGGTGCATCCCATTGATTCTCTTCAGGTCGTGCAAGCACCTCTTGCACGGTAGTCGACTCCGTTGCCGTACCCAACATGTACCGCGTCATGCCAATCCAACGACCGGTGCTTGCGTCGAAGCGCTTTTTTGCTTTCCGTTGTCTTCCACAGCGGCGCGGTAATTTTGGTAGCGCATTGACGCTCTACTGCAATCCCTCCGACTCAACACACTCAGGTAAGTCATCGAACAGATGCCTCCCTAAGGATCTCTCTTGCTCTAGCAAAGCATCCCCCGAACAACGGGCACTTCTTGTGGATTTTCCACCAACGCCTGATGCATACTCTACCGAGAGCGCGCACCTTGGCACCCTTGGTACCTCATCCGTTGGATCCTTCCGGTGGATCTCCTCATTAACTTGATTGTCATCGGAGTCCTCTGCATAGGCTGCCTCCGCTATATTGACTCCAGGCTCTAATACTACATCCTCAACTTCGGCGTCTGCTGGCTCCTTCTCGTAATCAAGAGGGTAGAACCACTCCCTCGTCTATGGAGAGTCCACCACGCCCGCGTTGTTACTGCTGATGTAGCTCTATTGCTCATCAAACTCAACGTCTCGGTATACGAATTACCTCCTCGCGCATGTCTGTTGGATCTGGAGGAGAGAGGGAGCCTTGGAGCAGCGAGCATGTGTGATTGGAAGGGCATCACTTGTGCTGAAGAATGGTTGTTCAATCACTCAAAATGATGGAGTACATATAGAGCTAGAGCTTGGGCAAGTCAGCCCTCTCACAAGCCACACCACTTAGCCATGGAGGCTAAGGCTCACACACTAGAGTCCANATCTCACCTCACCTAAAAAGTAAGGAGAGGTACCTTTATCCTAGTCAGCACACTCTGACAAGGCAATCCTAAGACCAAGGACCTTTTTGGATATTTCTCCCATCAGGTCTTGACCCTGGACCTCTTGCCTTTTTCTTTTCTTAGGCTAAGGCATGGAGCCATCACCCATGCCCACCCAGACATCGACGGTCCATGACCCCTGAAACTTCGAAAATCCATATCTCCCAATCCGACCGTTGGATCGGCCTCAAACTTGGACCATAGACATTTTGCCACCTGATCTTTCCAATGGTGAAGTCAGATCGGCGATCGGAGCAGGCATCTGGTACTTTCCTGGAACTTGCTCCTGTGGACCTGAAACTGAGCCTTATGGCTCCTTTCCCAACAATGTCATAGTACCTGTATGCCTTATTGTTGGGAAACGAGCCATCCGGCTCAGTTTCAGGAAAACAAGAGCAAGTTCCTAGAAACTACCAAATACCTACTCTAATTGTCAATCCGAATTCCTCTATGCAAAGATCAGGTGGCAAGTCTCTACGGTCCAAGTTTTAGGCCGATCCAACGGTCGAATTGGGAGATATGAATTTTCAAAGTTTCCAGGGTCATCGACCGCCGATATCTAAGTGACGATTGGCCATGGCTCCATGCCTTAGCCTGAGAAAAGAAAAAAACAAGTGGTCGAGGGTCAAGACCTGATGTGAAAAATATCGAAAAAGGTCCTAGATTCTTCGGTTGCCTTGTTAGAGTGTGCTGACTAGGAAAAGGTACCTCCCCTTACTTTTTAGGTGAGGTGAGATCCTTCTGTACTAGCCATGGGTACATGGCGATTCTCCATGGCAGCGCACCGCGCCATACTTGCCGTAGGAGAACAGCATAGCAGAGCACACAAACCGTACCATCATTAAGTCAGTGCTGTCCATGCTGCACGCGGCCCGACTGACCTACGAATTTTTGGGCAGAAGCAGTCAGCACTGCGGTGTACATGAAAAACCGCAGTCCAACTAAGGCCCTGGAGCAGATGACGCCTTACGAGACGTGGTTAGGCAGGAAGCCGAGCCTGGGTCATCTTTGCGCATTTGGCAACTTGGCCAACATGCACGTGTCCAAGGAGAAGTGGCAAAAATGGGACGCGAAGGAGAGCGCACACATGCTGATGATCGACTATGATGTGGCAAGCAAGGCGTATCGCCTTTACGAGAGGGATACTGGCCACGTCATCATCTCCAGTCATGTGATTTTCAATGGGAGTAATGTCATCGGCACCAATATTGTCTATGGGGAGGCAGAAGAAGCAGCAGCTGACAGGGCAGTGGGAGCATAAATCCTTCCTCACCTTGTCTCTCTCGATCCTTCCTCCACCGTGACAGTGGGAGAACCAGTCTACTCTCCCATGTCAGATGCAACAGATACAGCGGCCTCATTGGCAGAAGCAGAGGAAGAAGATGCACAACCATCAACAGGACCTGTTGTGCTAGCAGCACCGCGCCACTCACCTGCTAACGCTCCTGCATCTAGTTGAAGCTACCCTGTCAGGGCGCGCATTTCTAGATGCTCCAAAAACCAGACCAGATGAACGTCGCAGTTACACCACACCTTGATGAGCTGACGTCGTACAAGGAGGCCATGACTGCACCAGATGCAGGAGATTAGACGCAAGCTGTGCAGCAGGAGATACAGGCGCAGCTCGACAACGGTACATGGGAGCTGACTGAGCGTCCACCTGGACGTAAGGTGATCAAGTGCAACTGGGTGTTCAAGAAGAAGCGGGGAGCAGATGGCAACCTGGAAAAGTACAAGGCAAGGCTGGTCGCCTAGAGCTACTCGCAGCACGAAGGCATCGACTGCACAGAAACCTTTGCTCCTCTTGCAAAGTTTACCTCTGTGCGCACACTCCTTTCCTCTGCAGTAGCAGAAGACTTTGAGGTCCATTTCATGGACGTCAAGACGACGTTCCTATATGGTGACCTGGAGGAAGAAATCTACATGCAGCCGCCGGAGGGATTCGTCATGGATGGCCAGGATCACCTGGTTTGCAAGCTGCACAAGTCGTTGTATGGCCTCAAGCAAACGTCGCGTGCTTGGAACCAGACGTTGGATGCAGCGTTGTAGTGCATGGGGTTTGAGCGCAATGAGTGTGACTACAGTGTCAATTGCTGGGAGCATGGTCATGACGTGCTCATCATCATCGTCTATGTGGATGACATGCTCCTCCTTTCCAACAGCATGTCTGTACTACAGGAGTTCAAAGAGGCCATGGAAGAGCGCTTCCAGATGTTCGATCTCGAGGAGGCATCATACTTCCTCGGTATCCAGATCACGCTTGACCGCAAATCACACTCTCTCTTCCTGCAGCAGAGCCGCTACATCAAGGATGTTTGCAGCGGTTCGACATGGCAGAAGCCAAACCCATCGACATGCCGCGAGAGACGCGACAGTACCTCGTGAGCTTCAGTGGAAAAGCAGATGCAGCTGAGCGGCAGAAGTATCAAAGCGCCGTCGGCAGCTTCTTGTACCTGATGGTTGCAACTTGGCCGGATCGCGCACTGGCTGTTAGCGATGTGAGCGAGCACATGGCCAATCGTGGACTTGAGCACTAGAGGGCAGTGAAGCGGATCTTCCGCTACCTTGCTTGAACCATCAACATCGGCATCACCTACAACGGCAATGACAACAGCATCATCAGCTACACAATCGCAGATTGGGCTTCAAACTTTGAGGATCGCAAGACCAACTCTGCACATGTGTTCCTCATGAATGGTGGGGCCATCAGCTAGTGTAGCAAGCGGTAGGTGGTCGTGGTCACCACAAGCACGGATGTTGAGTACGTCTTTCTCAGCTTTGGAGCCAACGAAGCAGTTTGGCTTCAGCGTCTCATGGCAGACATGAGTGGAAGTGGAGTAGTTCCAGTTCGTATGCGTGTTGACAACCAGAGCGCAACTGCACATGCCAAGAATCCTGAGTATCATGCATGCACAAAGCACATTGACATCGCATATGACATCATCAGTCACATGGTGTAGGAGGGTGCTATAAAGGAAGAGTGTACTCCAACCAGCAAGCAGGTCACTGATTTCTGTACCAAGTCAGTGACTATTGTGAGAAGCAGCAGCTCTGTATGAAGGCATGTAGACTTAGCTTACTCTGACTGCGGCAAAGTGGGAGATCAGGTGGTGAATTGGAAAAGGAACCATGAGATCAGTTTCAGGTCCACAGGAGCAAGTTCCAAGGAACAACGAGATGCCTGCTCCGATTGTCAATCTGACTTCACCATTGGTAAGATCAGGTGGGAAATTGTCTGCGGTCTATGTTTGAGGCCGATCGAACGGTCAGATTGGGAAATATGAATTTTTGAAGTTTTCAGGGTCATCGACCGCCGATATGCGAGTGACCGTGGGCGATGGCTCTATGCCTTAGCCTGAGAAAAAAAAAGGAAAGAGGTACAGAGTGAAAACCTGATGGGAGAAATATCCAAAAAGGTCCTAGATTCTTAAGCTGCCTTGTCAGAGTGTGCTGACCAGGAAAAAGGTACCGCTCCTTACTTTTTAGGAGATGTGAGATCCTTGTGTGCTAGTCATGGACACATAGCGATTCTCCATGGGATTGTGGGTTATGTGACCACTAGGAGTATTCCATGAGAGCATTTTCTAGCTCTCTAGGTCGTGTGTGAGTGGTTAGCCTGATTGCTAGGCTGATTTCCTCCCTTGTGTGAGATTATGGACTCTAGTGTGTGAGCCTTAGCCTCCATGGCTAAGTGATGTGGCTTGTGAGAGGGCTGACTTGCCCAAGCTCTAGCTATATATGTACTCCATCATTTTAAGTGATTCAACAACCATTCTTCAGCACAAGTGATGCCCTTCCAGACCCACATGCTCGCTGCTCCAAGGTTCCCTCTCTCCTTCGGTTCCAATAACGGCAACGACAAGAACATCATCGGCTATACAGACGCAGATTGGGCTTCAAACCCTGAGGACCGCAAATCCATCTCTGGACATGTGTTCTTCATGAATGGTGGGGCCATTAGCTGGTACAAGAACAGATAGGTGGCCGTGGTCACCTCAAGCACGGAAGCTGAGTATGTCTCTCTCAGCTTTGGAGCCAAGGAAGCAGTTTGGTTTCAGCGTCTCATGAAAGAGATGGGTGGGAGTGCAGCAGTTCTAGTTTCTGTGCGCGTCAACAACCAGAGCACAATTGCACTCGCCAAGAATCCTAAGCACCGTGCACGCACCAAGCACATTGATATTGCATATCACTTCATTAGGCACATGGTACAGGAGGGTGATATCAAGCGGGAGTTTATTCCAACCAGCAAGCACGTTGCTGATTTTTGTACCAAGCCAAAGTAACCCGTGAGAAACAGTAGTTCTACATGAAGGCATGTGGACTAAGCCCACTCTCACTGCGACATAGTGGTAGATTGTTGGGAATGGAGCCACTTCGCTCAATTTCACGTCCACAGGAGCAAGTTGAGGGAAACTACAAGATGCGTGCTCCGATCGTCAAACCAACTTCACCGTTGGAAAGATCAAGTAGCAAAATCTCTACGTTCCAAGTTTGAGGCCGATCCAACAGTCGGATTGAGATATATGAATTTTTGAAGCTTCTGGGGTTATCGATCGCCGATATCTGGTCGAGCATGTGCGATGGCTACATGCCTTAGCCTGAGAAAAGAAAAAGGCAAGAGGTCCAGGGTCAAGACCTGATGGGAGAAATATCCCAAAAGGTCCTAGATTCGTGGATTCCCTTGTCTGAGTGTGTTGTCAAGGAAAAGGGTACCTCTCCTTTCTTTTTAGGTGAGGTGAGATCTTTGTCTGCTAGCCATGGACACATGGCGATTCTCCATGGGATTGTGGGTTATGTAACCACTAGGTGTGTGCCATGAGAGCATTTCCCAGCTCCTTAGGTCGTGTGTGAGTAGTTACCCTGATTGCTAGGCCTATTTTCTCCCTTGTCTGAGATTATGGACTCTAGTGTGTGAGCCTTAGCATCCATGGCTAAGGGGTGAGGCTTGTGAGAGGGCTGATTTGTCCAAGCTCCAGCTCTATATGTACTCCATCACTTTGAGTGATTCAACAACCATTCTACAGCACAATAGACGCCCTTCTAGTCCCACATGCTCGTTTCTCCAAGGGTTACTCTCTCCTCCAATTCCAACACTTTTGTGCCCTCTTATATTCAAGGAAGAGATGCAAATTTGTCTGTAGCTCCTACTTGCTATCGCGCCTCTACGCAGCCTAGAGCACTCCATGCGCCTTGCACCCGAACACTTTTAGGAATGCCTTACTTGGCTCACACCCGCTGCAAACCTCCCGCGGCGTCGTCGAGCTGCTCTTCCCCTTTCGTACTACCGTAGGAGTGAGGTTGATTTGTAGCTTTCCATACACAAACCTCCTTCCCAGAAGTTTTGCAATAATTTTGCATCCACGAACCTGGTCCGTACCATGTTGAGCAGCGTCTTGTTTGCCCATTTTGCCACGCCATTTAACTGAGGCAAATACAGGGTAGATTGTTACTATTTTATGTCTTGGTGCTTCATCCACCTACGACAGTCCACGTAATTGCCGCCTTTGTCACTTTGTAGCGCTTTGACCTTTTTGGTCCATGATCTTGCCTTTTTGCTTGACGAAATACACGTAGAGTTTTCTGCTATAGTCATGTATGAAGGTGAAAAAGCAACGTGCACCGCTCTTTCACACCGTCTTGAATGTTCCGGACACGTCGTTGTACACAACCTTTAGCAGGTCCAAGGCACAATTCTCGTTCTCATTCAACGGTTTGCGCTGCGCCTTGTCCAAAATGCATGGCTCGTATTTTTTGTGCTTCGTTGCATCTGTCTCTTCTTTTACAACGTCAATGTTGAGGCCGCGTACCAGCTCGCACTTTGCCATCTCCTTCACGACTGCGAGTGAGGAGTGTCCTAGTCGTGGGTGCAAGAGCTCCAGATCAGCTCATCCTCCTTGAGCCAGGTTGAAAGTGCGTTCTTTTGAGTGTGCTGAATCTGCCATCGCGAGGATCACCTTGCCTCCCTTGCGCTTGGCTTCAAGCATGGACTCATTGCCACGGTCCTTCAGCACGACTGTCCCTTTTCACCTGAAGAGCACATCTTACTCCTTGTTTGTCAAGCGGCTGACACTTATAATGTCAACCCAGCTAGGTACGTACTACACGTTGTTGATGACACACTGGACCCGCTTTCCACCAACCACCTCCTCCACATCCACATTTCCTTGGCCAGCCGCCGGCTCGACCTTGTCGTTATCGACCACCATGGATTTGTTGGACTTGGAGTAGTTGATGAACCCAACCTTCTCGCCCTGGGTATTCTCCTCCGCTCTAGAGTGTAGGCATGAGCGGTTGGCCTTGTTAAGGTAGTGGGTTTGAGTACTGTTGAGGAGCGCCTTTTTGCCTTTGTCGTCATTACCACCGGCCTTTGCCTCCTTAGTACACTCACGAGCCCAGTGGCCCTTCTTGCCACAATTTCGGTACGCACCCTTCTTGGCGCCCTTCTTCTTGCCGCCATGCGCGCCACCTCCTTTGGCCCCGCTTCCGCCACCACACGTTTTATGGACGAGGACCGATGAGGATGACGAGGTCTCACGAGGATGATGAAGACTACCCAAAGCTCTGTATCTATGCCGCGTTACAGATGTACTATGCCACTACGCCACAGTTGAGCTTGTCCTCTACCTATCCCCCCAAGACTGTAACGAGGGGCTCCAACTGTCAGGAAGGTCCATGAGGAGGTCCACCGCCTACAGTTGTGTTTCAATCTTCCATCCTACATCTTTGCACTGTGAGACGAGCGACTCGATTTGCTACATAGCGGTGATGAAATCATCTCTCTCCTCTATTCTCACTGTCATGAGTAGCTTCATTGCAAAGATTTTGTTTGTGAGTGCCTTGGATTAACGGATGGCACAGAGTTTTTGCCAAGCTTCAACTGCTCGCTTATAGCCTGTTGGAACTAGAGGAGAGAGAGAGCCTTGGAGCAGCGAGCATGTGGTACTGGAAGGACATCACTTGTGCTGAAAAATGGTTGTTGAATCACCCAAAATGATGGTGTACATATAGAGCTTGGGCAAGTCAGCCCTCTCACAAGCCATACCACTTAGCCCTTGAGGCGAAGGCTCACACACTAGAGTCTATAATCTCACACAAGAGAGGAAATCAGCCTAGGAATCAGGTTGACCACTCACACACGACCTAGAGAGCTAGGAAATTCTCTCATGCCACACTCCTTACGGTCACATAACCCACAATCCCATGAAGAATGGCCATGTATCCATGGCTAGCACACAAGGATCTCACCTCACGTAAAAAGTAAGGAGAGGTACATTTTTCCTAGTCAGCACACTCTGACAAGGCAACCAAAGAATGTAGGACCTTTTTGGATATTTCTCCCATCAGATGTGGACCTTGGATTCTTGCCTTTCTCTTTTCTCTGGCTAAGGCATGGAGCCATCGCCCATGGTCAACTAGATATCCACGGTCAATGATCCCAGAAACATTGAAAATTCATATCTCCCTATCCGACCATCGCATCGGCCTCAAATTTGGACCGTAGACATTTTGCCACCTGATCTTTTTAATGATGAAGTTGAATTGACAGTCAGAGCAAGCATCCACTATTTTTCTGCAACTTGCTCTCGTGGACCTGAAACTGAGCTGGGTGGCTCCTTTCCCAACAATCTCCCACTTTACTGTAGTGAGATTGGGCCGAGCCCACATGCCTTTATGCAGAACTGCTGCTTCTCACAAGTCATTGGCTTGGTACAGAAAATCAGCACCCTGCTTGCTAGTTGGAGTAAACTCCAGCTTGATAGCACCCTCCTGCACCATGTGCCTGATGAAGTGATATGCGATGTCAATGTGCTTGGTGCGTGCATGGTCCTTAGGATTCTTGGTGAGTGCGATTACACTCTGGTTGTCGACGTGCATAGGAACTGGAACTGCTGCACTCCCGCTCATCTCTACCATGAGACACTAAAGCCAAACTGTTTTGTTGGCTCTAAAACTTAGAGAGACGTACTCAGCTTCCGTGCTTGAGGCGGCCACGACCACCTCCCCCTTGCTACACTAGCTAATGGCCCCACCATTCATGAGGAACACATGTCCAGAGATGGACTTGCGATCCTCAGGGTTTGAAGCTCAATCTACGTCTATGTAGTCGATGATGTTGTTGTCGTTGCCGTTGTAGGTGATGCCAATGTTGATGATTCAAGCAAGGTAGCGGAAGATCCACTTCACTGCCTTTTGGTGCTTTGGTCCGGGATTAGCCATGTGCTGGCTCACAACGCTCACATCCTGTACGAGGTCCGGCCTAGTTGCCATCATGTACCATCAGGTACATGAGACTGCCAATGGCTCTCTAGTACTTCTGTCACTCAACTGCATCTGTTTCTCCACTGAAGCTCACAAGGTACTGTTGCGTCTTTAGCGGCGTACCGATGAGTTTGGACTCTGCCATGCCAAATCACTACAAAACATCCTTGATATACTACAGCGAGAGAGAACGTGATTTGCGGTCACGCGCGATCTGGATACCGAGGAAGTATGATACTTCCCCGAGATTGGACATATAAAAGTGCTCCTACATGGCCTCTTTGAACTCCTACAACGTGGACATGCTGTTAGAAAGCAGGAGCATGTCATCGACCTACACGATGATGATGAGCACCTCACGACCATGCTGTCAGGGATACACGTTGTCGTCACACTCACTACGCTCAAATCCCATGTACTTGAGCGCTGTATCTTATTTCTGGCTCCAAGCACGCGACGCTTGTTTGAGGCTACATCTTGTGCTGCTTGCAAACCAAGTGCTCTTGGCCATCCATGACGAATTCCTCGGGCTGCTCAATGTAGATTTCCTTCTCCAAGTCACCGTTCAAGAATGCCGCCTTAACATCCATGTGGTGAATTTCGAAGCGCTTGCACAGAGGAAAACTTTGAAATAGGAGCAAAGGTTTCGTGTAGTCGAAGCCTTCCTACTACGAGTAGCCCTTGGCGACCAGCCTTGCCTTGTACTTTTTGAGGTTGCCTCTATGCCCATCTTCTTCTTGAATACCCACTTGCACTTGATTACTTTGCATCCAGTTGGACGCTCAGTCAGCTCCCACGTACCATTGTAGAGCTACGATTGTATCTCCTGCTGTACAGCATGCCCCCAATCTGTTGCATGTGGTGCAGCCATGGCCTCCTTTTACGATGTCGGTTCATGAGAATTTGCTACAACTGCATCATTCATCTGGGCAGTTTTTGGAGCATCCAGAAATACCCGCGCTGACCAGGCTTATAGCGCACTCTAAGAGGGTACCTTTGACCAGGTGCTGGAGCGTTAGCGAGCGGCTGGCGTGATGCTGCTGGCACAACTACCTCTGCAGATGGTGGTGCATCTTCTTCCTCTGCTTCTGCCGATGAGGCTGCTGTATGTGCTGCATTAGACTTGGGAGAATAGAGTAGTTCTCCCACTATCACAGTAGAGGAAGGTTCAGGAGAGACGGGCTCAGGGAGAATGTCTCCTCCAACTACTTCATCAACTGCTGATTATGCTGCCTTTTTGCAGATGATATTGATGCCGATGACCTTAACTTCCTTGAAAATGACATCCCTTGAGATGAGGACGTGGCCAGTATCCTTCTCGTAGAGGCGATACGTCTTGCTTGCGACGTCATAGCCGATCATCAGTACCTCTGCGCTCTTTGCGTCCTATTTCTGCTGCTTCTCCTTTGGCACGTGCATGTGCGCCAAGCTGCCAAGCACGCGAAGATGACCCACGCTCGGTTTCTTGCTTAACCACGCCTCGTACAGCGTCATCTGCTTGAGGGCCTTGGTTGGACTGCGGTTCTTGATGTATACTGTAGTGCTCACTACTTTGGCCAAAATATCGTAGGTCAGCCGAGCCGCGTGTAGTATGGAGCGTGCCGACTTAATGATGATGCGGTTGGCGCGTTTTGCTACGCCGTTCTGCTGCGGCGAGTATGGTATGGTACATTGTGCCTTGATACTTGCTGCTGCGAGGTACTCCTGGAAATCCTTGCTAAAGTAGTCTCCACCGGGATCGTTGCACAACGCCTTGATTTTCTTGCCAGCCTGGTTCTCCACCATGGCCTTGAACCCCTTGAACCTGTCAAAGCACCTTTCATTGGAGGAAAGGAAGTACACAGCAGTGTAACAGCTGAAATCATCGATGAAGGTGAAAAAATACCTAGAGCCTCCAAAGCTCAGGGTCTACATCAGGCTAGACAAGTCTTTGTGGACCAACTCTAGTACCTCCTTCGCGCGCTTCCCTGCTCCCGAGAATGCCTCACGATGCTGCTTCCCCTCCGAACAGTCAATGCCTAACTACTACTCAAAGTCAGAGATGGTGGACAAGTCACGTACCATCTCTTTTCTTTGAAGTTGCTACAAGGCGCGCATGCCGATGTGGCCGTAGCGCGCATGCCAGATTTCGCAATTTGTGTCCTGCACCACTGCAGTAAGACTCTGCTAGCGCGGGATCCTGGTTGCCCCCAGCATGCCGTACATGTCGCCTTCACCGACCTGGCCAACCCCTCTCGGGTTTCCTTGTCAAGGATGTAGCCATAGTCATTGTCAAGGACGACTCGCAGTCCTTTGTTGGTGAGAGAGGACACCGAGAGAATGATCAATGCAGTATCAGGTACATACAACACGCCATGGAATATTCCCACTTCAATTCCACGTGGGGTCTCTAACCACATCTCCACAATCCCAATCAGCATAGACCACCCGATCATCATCCTAAGTAATGGGATGCGAGGGAATGGAGAGCACCTGTGTAATCCACTCCTTGTGGTGCGTCAGACTCTGGGTACACCCTCGGTCCTTGTACCACGCCAGATCTGCCTTTTCCCTTTGCAACATGTCAGACTTTGCCATGAAGAGGCGGTCGCGCACCTCCTTGGCCACGTTTATGTTGCCAAAATGGTGCATGCCGGTCTGAATCTGATTCTGCTACTGCTGCTGACGTTGCCGTGACTGCTTCTGATCTTGCTATGGAGATTGCTTCTTTTGCTTCTGCTGTTGCTGCTCCCTCTTGTCCCTCTTGGACATGAAGCACTCTTTCTTATAGTGCTCCTCTTTTTGGCATTAGTGGCATTTGTCTTTCTTCTTGCCTCTATGCTACTTGGTCATGGTCACCCTGATATCGGCGGTCGATGATCCCAGAGACTTCGAAAACTTATATCTCCCAATCCGACCATTGGATCGGCCTTAATTTTGCACCATAGAGATTTTGCCACCTGATCTTTTCAATGATGACGTCGGATCGACGATTCGAGCAAACATCTGGTACTTTCCTGGAACTTGCTCCTATGGACCTGAAACTAAGCCGGATGGCTCCATGCCCAATACAGCTTTGGAAGTAGTCCCAGTAGGACTCGGCCGTCCTTGACACCAGCAACATGAGTACCTCCGTGCTCTTCTTTGTGAATGCCTCTTTCTACACTTCTGTCACGGTCCCTTCATCAAGGACTTATGCTCCTTTCATGACCTCCAACAGCTCCTTATGCGCGAGGTCCAGCTCAAAGTGCCATCTCCATAGCCTGGGCCTCCTGCATACTTCTAGACAAGATACATCTCCTTCTACGCCATTTTCGCAGTACTCAACTCGGGGATCTCTGAGCTTCACAACGAAGTCGTCCTTAACGACAGTCTCGTTTGCTACGAAACGCCGTGAGTGATGTATGGACCGGTCACGGTCGTGGGCCGATAACCCTTTGCCACAAACCGGGCCGTGGTTCCAACGTGGCCTGACGGGTCTTGTGTGCTCACTGCTTTGTTTTGTGCGGGTGGTTCTTAGTCTAAGCATGAGCTTTGTGGGTGCTCCACGCTATGTTTTGGGCAGTTGAAGACAAATGTGAGATAGTCAATTTTGTCAAGAGAATGACATGATTTTTCTTTAGAGGTTGAAGATGGACATGATGTAAAAATTTTAAAGACTATTCATGAGCTCTCCAATGCACCAAATTATGTGCGATTCCGATCATCGTAGCTCTTGCTACGTCAGCCAAAGCATAGCACCTCAAATCAGCCGCTCAGTCGGTGGCGCATACTACATGCCCACCGAGGCATGCTCACACATCAAGGATCCATCAAAATGCTATTCTAGAGGCGCGGATGTCCCTACGCGTAGTGGCAGTGCCCCTCGCACCTTTGGGATGTGTTTTGAGGAATTAATCATCGAATTTGTTGATTTGGATTGATGTGGGTGAAAACTTGTTCGCAGACCTGTAGTCAGAATTTCCACTGAGTCCCCAAGTAACAAACTGTAGTACCGAGTTTTGGACTTCTAGCCAGGATTTTGGTTGTTCCTCAGTAACAATCTGCACTCTTGAAATCTGGCGGATCATCCACCGGACGCTTCGGCAAATCTTTCAGAGCAAAATCCGCAGATGGTATTTCATTACTCGTTCAAATAAAACAAAATCAAAAGTCAAACCGCGGCTGGCTCCTAGAACCACCGCGCATACTCCAACTTTGGAAGCCTATATCTCCCTTGTAACAAGTCTGATTCCAGTAAAATAACTTCCACCGGATAAAGCAACTTATCACTTTGAAGGGGGAATTCTCCATTTTAGGATCCAAGTAATCATCAAGTTGCCTTGTCTGTTGACAAGGAAATTTCTGTCTGGCAGCTTGTCAACGCCTCCTAGCGCCGCACTTGGGCATGCAGAGGAGCAAGGCTCAACATTCTTCTCCTTGCACCTACCATGCCTGCTGAATGTGTTTGCTCTCACTCATCTTCCGTTGTGTCCTCTAGCACATCATAGCTGGTCATCCCAAGTCTGGCCACGCTCAATGTGTGCCGGTCGACATGTTACGCTTTGGTGAAGGGATCTGCAAGCATGTTGTGCGTACTACATCACTGTAGCATCACTTGCCCCTTTTCAACCATATCCGGTGCGTACTATAACGTATATTAATGTGCTTTCTCCTCCTCTGTTGTGTCGGGTTGTTGGTCAGCGAGATTGAGGTGGTGTTGTCCTCTTGCACTACCGTAGGCTCTTGCTACAGGCATCCAGCTCTCCCAGTAGCCTACAGAGCCAGACTGCCTCCTTAACCACCTCGGCCAGTTTGATGTACTTTGCTTTCACTGTGGAGGTGGCGACGCAGTCTTGCTTTCAGCTAGACCATGAGACCGTTATACCAGTAAGGAAGAACACGTAGCCGGATGTGGACTTCTATTTGTCCACATCGCTAGAGTAGTCTACATCCATGTAGTAAACTTCACGCAAAGGGTTCGCTCGCCCCTTGCCGTCGAACCTTTGGCACGGATGCCGCGTCGATTGTAGGTAGCGGAGGATGTGGTTTAGCGATTGCGAATGTTGTGGTCCTGGATCGGCCATGTACTTACTCACTTGATCCACTGCGTAAACCAAATCCGGTCGAGTCGCCATAGTGGCGTACATGAAGCTGCCCACCGGCGATTGGAAGGGCACCCCCGCCATATCCTCTTGCTCTCCTTTTGTTTGCGGCATCGTTACCGCACTCAGGTCACAGGTCGTGGAGACAGGGCTGCCAGCAGGCTTGTAGTCCTCCATGCTGTACCGTTTGAGTACCTCGGCTACGTATTTGGCCTATCCCAGCTCAAGTGTACACGCCATCTTGTTCCGCGTAATACTCATCCCGAGGTAGTACTCAAGCTCCCTCATGTGCGACATCTCAAATCTGCTATTCAGCGGCTCTTTCAGTAGTTGTAGGTTCTACGGATCCATCGAGCAGAAAATCAGTTCATCTACATAGAGTACTAGAATCTGATGGAATTGTTTATCATGCTACACATACATGTTGTGATCCGCCTGAGAGCGCTTGAAGCCGAATTGTGTCATGAAATTCTCCATCTGTTGGTACCAGCATCTAACCAATTTTTTTGCTCGTACAAGGAGTTTCACAGCTTACACACCTTGCCCTCCGGTACCTCCATCCCTTTGGCATCTCCATGAAGTTCCATGTCCTTCGCGGCTGTTGGTAAAGGAGCCATCTAACTCAGTTTCAGGTCCACAGGAGCAAGTTCCAGGAAAGTACCAGATGCCTACTCCGATCGTCAATCCAACTTCTGTATTGGAAAGATCAGGTGGTAAAATGTCTTCGGTCCAAGTTTGAGGTCGATCCAACGGTCGGACTAGGAGATATGAATATTCGAAGTTTTCGGGGTCATCGACCGCCGATATCCGGGTGACCATGTGCGATGGCTCCATGCCTTAGCTTGAGAAAAGAAAAAGGCAAGAGGTCCAGGGTCAAGACCTGACGGGAGAAATATCCGAAAAGATCCTTGGTCTTAGGATTGCCTTGTCAGAGTGTGCTGACTAGGATAAAGGTACCTTTCCTTACTTTTTAGGTGAGGTGAGATCCTTGTGTGCTAGCCATGGAGACATGGCGATTCTCCATGGGATTGTGGGTTATGTGACCACTAGGAGTGTGCCATGAGTGTATTTTCTAGCTCTGTAGGTCGTGTGTGATTGGTCAGCCTTATTGTTAGGATCATTTCCTCCCTTGAGTGGGATTGTGGACTCTAGTGTGTCAGCCTTAGCCTCCATGGCTAAGAGGTGTGGCTTGTGAGAGGGCTAACTTGCCCAAGCTCTAGCTCTATATGTACTCCATCATTTTGAGTGCTTTAACAACCATTCTTCAGCACAAGTGATGCCCTTCTAATCACACATGCTCGCTGCTCCAAGGCTCCCTCTCTCCTCCAGATCCAACATTTGGTATTAGAGCCAAGTTCTGCCACTTTCAACGAGCACAGGCCATCATTTTGAAAGTAACGGATTGGGGTAAAACCTTCACCAGATTGGACAATCGACCACAAGATCTTCAAGTTCAACAGACAAGCTCTTCAACGGGCCCAATATCGCGAAGATCCAATGGCCGGATTGAGAGTTATGCTCAAAACAAGGTCGGCCAAGGCTACATTCTTCTCTATGAGTAAGACTGTTGCCTTGTGATGACCATAACTCTTTTGTTTCTTTGTCAAGTTTAAAACTTGGCACATGAGAATTGTATTATTTTTCCTAAGATTTGTATTGGTGCAAAAATATTTGCATTCCATTAATTCGTTTGGGAGAAACGCCGTTTATAAGCTGGCTGGTCTGAGTTGAAGTAGGAGCAGAAGCATATCCTGTTTTCAAGAGGGCATATCATTTATAATCCCCTATTGATGACCCTGTTTTATGGGTCGATCCGAAAGGTTTTTAGCTGAATTTTTCAGTGGTGGGCTTTGTTTTTCAAATTCCCAGTTTGCTGGCATCTGCTGTCCATTTTCTGTCAGACAGATTTCTGGCAGAAGCAGCAGCAGAAGCAGGAGTAGCGCGCCCATCGAAGGGCAGTACTAAACATCACCAAGGCTCAAAATGGCAGCAACAGGCGTTGTGACTGCAGCCCAGCCTTTGGAGAGGCTGGAGGGACGCGCCAACTTCACGTTTTGGAAGATCCGTACCTGTCTCCTTTTGGAGGAGAGGGGATTGTGGGAGATGGTGAGCGGCGACGAGCCGGCTCTAATTCCACAGGCAAAAGGCATCATCGCAGTGCAGGTGGTGGCGGGGAAGACTCTACAAAAGGGTGTAGCTGATGCGCATTCTTCTGCAGATGTACCAGCGATATATGAGGAGTAGAAGAAGAAGGACACGCATGCCTACAGGTTGCTTGTCAACACCATCTCCAACCCGCATCTTCAGTACGTGTGTGACAAGGCTACTGCAAAGGAGGCGTGGGACACGTTGAGCAAGAAGTATGAGAGCAAAGATCGTGCATTCCTCATGCTTTTGGATGAAAAGATGATGGCCCTGAAAATGCAGGGTGGTGAAGGGATGGAGGCGTATTTGGATAGGGGAAAGGAGCTGGCGAACTAGCTGAAAGCGACCGGCAACCCTTTGGAAGAGACGCGCTTCATCGTGCTCTTGCCGAGGGGACTCCCAACCAACTACGACACGGTGCGAAAGACGTTGGAGTGTTAGCCAACTCTCGACCTCGACTTCATCTGCACACACCTAGTGCAGGTGGAATTGCGTCGCAATGCAGCAAAGCGCAATGGTGGCGGTAGCAGTGAAGCAGCTTTTGTGGCCACGAGCTCACGCAACCAATAGCAGCAGTAGTAGTCTGGGCAGCAGGAAGGCAGAAAGAAAGGCAAATGCCACTACTGCCAGAAAGAGGGACACTACAAAAAGGAGTGTTTCAAGCTCAAGAGGGACCAGAAGGAGTAGCAGCAGCAGCAGTCATCGCAGCAGCAACAGCAAAAGCAGCAGCAGTTGTAGTGACACCAGCATCAGCAGCAGCAGCAGTAGCATAACCAAGCTGGTGTGCGCCACTTTGGCAACATGAATGTGGCCAAGGAGGTGCGCGACCGTCTCTTCATGGCAAAGTCTGACATGTCGCAGGTGGAGAAGGCGGATCTCACATGGTACAAGGACTCAGGGTGTACCAAGAGCCTTACACATCACAAGGAGTGGTTTACACAGCTACTGTCCATCCCTCCCCGTCATATCGCTATGGGTGATAATCGAGTGGTGTATACTGAGGGGATTGGGATTGTGGAAATTTGGTTGGAGACCCCACGTGGCATTGAAGTGGGAGTGTTCCATGGTGTGCTGTATGTACCTGATGCTACATTCAACCTCCTCTTAGTCTCCTATCTTACAAACATAGGACTGCGCGTCGTCTTCGATGATGACTATGGCTACATCCTCAATAAGGATACAGAAGAGGAGTTTGGCCAGGTCGGTGGAGGGCGACATGTACCGCCTTCTGGGGGCAACCTAGATCCCCCGTGAGCAGAGTCTTGCAGCAGTGGTACAGGCGACAGATGGCGAACTCTGGCATGCACGCTACGACCACATCGGCATGCGCGCTTTGCAGTAGCTTCAAGCAAAGAAGATGGTGCCTGACCTGCCTACCAGTTAGAAAACTTTGACCAGCAGTTTTGCATCGGCTGTTTGGAGGGGAAGCAGCATCGGGAGGCGTTCTCTGGAGCAGGGGAGCGTGTTGGAGCTGGTCCACACGGACTTGTGCGGACCGATGCAGACCCAGAGCTTTGGAGGCTCTACGTATTTCCTTACCTTCATTGATGATTTCAGCCGTTACACTGCTGTATGCTTCCTTCCTTCCAAGGACCAGTGCTTTGACAGGTTCAAGGAGTTCAAGGCCATGGTGGAGAACCAGACTGGCAAGAAGATCAAGGCGCTGCGTACCGATCGCGGTGGAGAATACCTTAGCAAGGAGTTCCAGGACTACCTCGCAGCAACTTGCATCAATGCGCAGCGTACCGTACCATACTCGCCGCAACAGAACGGGGTAGCAGAACGCGCCAACCGTACCATTGTGGAGTCAGCGTGCTCCATGCTGCACACGGCTCCGTTGACCTACGACTTCCGACTGAAGCCGTGAGCACTGCAATCTACATCAAGAACCGTGGTCCAACTAAGGCGCTGGAGCAAATGACGCCGTACGAGGCGTGGTTCGGCAAGAAACCGAGCGTGGGTCATCTTCGAGCATTTGGCAGCTTTGCGGACATACACGTGCCCAAGGGGAAGTGGCAGAAATGGGACGCAAAAAGTGCGCAGATGCCGATGATTGGCTGCGACGTGGCAAGCAAGGCCTATCGCCTGTACGAGAGGGATACAGGCCACGTCATTATCACCAGGGATGTCGTCTTCAACGTGAGCAATGTCATTGGCACCAATATTGTGTGTGAAGAGGCAGCAGAACCAGCAGTTTACGAGACACTTGGAGCAGAAATCCTTCCTGATCCAGTCTCTCCGGATCCTTCCTCTAATGTGACAGTGGGAGAATCATTCTACTCTCCAATGTCTGATGTAGCAGATACAGCAACCTCATCAGCAGAAGCAGAGGAGGGAGATGTAGCACCACCAGCAGCAGCAGTTGTACCAACAGCACCGCTTCAGCCTCCCGCTAATGCTACAACAGCAGGTCGCAGGTAATCCCTTAGGGTGCGGTACAAGCCTGGTGAGCGCGGACATTTCTGGATGCTGTAGAAACCAAAACAGATGAACGTAGCATATGCAGCAGATTCAGATGAGCCAACGTCATACAAGGAGGCCATGGCTCCACCGGATGCAGCAGATTGTGCGCAAGCCGTGTAGCAGGAGATACAGTCGTAGCTCGATAACGGCACGTGGGAGCTGACTGAGCGTGCACCTGGACGTAAGGTGATCAAGTGCAAGTGCGTTTTCAAGAAGAGACAGGGAGTTGATGGTAACATGGAAAAGAACAAGGCGAGGCTGGTCGCCAAGGGCTACTCACAGGAGGAGGGCATCGACTACAGAGAAACTTTTGCCCCTGTTCTAAAGTTTGCCTCTGTGCGTACGCTCCTCTCTTACGCAACAGCTGAGGACTTCGAGGTTTACCACATGGATATCAAGACGACATTCTTGAATGGTGACTTGGAGGAGGAGATCTACATGGAGCAGCCGGAGGGGTTTGTCATGGATGGCGAGGAGCACCTGGTTTACAAGCTGTAGAAGTCGCTGTACGGTCTCAAGCAAGCGTCGCGTACTTGGAATCAGAAGTTGGATGCGGCATTGTAGTGCATGGGGTTCGAACGCAGTGAGTGTGACTACAACGTCTATCGCTGGCAGCATGGTCATGAGGTGCTCATCATCATCGTCTATGTGGATGACATGCTCCTTTCTAATAGCATGTCTGCACTACAAGAGTTCAAGGAAGCCATGCAGGAGCGCTTCTAGATGTCTGATCTCGGAGAGGCATCATACTTCCTCGGTATCCAGATTAAGCGTGACCGCAAATCACGCTCTCTTTCGCTGCAGCAGAGCCGCTACATTAAGGATGTTTTGTAACGGTTTGGCATGGCAGAGGCAAAACCCATCGGCACGACGCTGGAGACGCGGTAGTACCTTGTGATCTTCAATGGAGAAGCAAATGTAACTGAGCGGCAGAAGTACCAGAGCGCCGTCGGCATCCTCATGTACCTCGTGGTGGTAACCAGGCCAGACCTTGCACTGGCTGTCAGCGCTATGAGCCAGCACATGGCAAACTCCGGACATGAGCACCAGAAGGCAGTGAAGCGAATCTTCCGCTACCTTGTTGGAACCATCAACATTGGCATCACCTACAGTGGCAAGGACAATAGCATCATTGGCTACACAGATGCAGATTGGGCTTCAAACCCTGAGGATCGAAGTCCATCTCTGGACATGTATTCCTTGTGAATGGTGGGGCCATCCGCTGGTGCAGCAAGCGGCAGGTGGTCGTGGCCACCTCAAGCACGGAAGCTGAGTACGTCTCTCTTAGCTTTGGAGCCAAGGAAGCAGTTTGGCTTCAGTTTCTCATGGCAGAGAAGAGTGGGAGTGCAGCAGTTCCAGTTCCCGTGCGCGTCGACAACCAGAGCGCAATCGCACTCGCCAAGAATCCTGAGCACCATGCACGCACCAAGCACATTGACATCGCATATCACTTCATCACGCATATGGTGCAGGAGGGTGCTTTCAAGTTGGAGTTTACTCCAACCAGCAAGTTGGTCGCTGATTTTTGTACAAAGCCAGTGACCTGTGAGAAGCAGGAGTTCTGCATGAAAGCATGTGGACTCAGCCCACTCTGGCTGTGGAAATGTGGGAGATTGTTGGAAAAGGAGCCATCCAGCTTAGTTTGAGGTCCACAGGAGGAAGTTCCAGGAATGTACCACATGCCTACTCCGATTGTCAATCCAACTCCACCATTGGAAAGATCAGGTGTCAAAATGTCTACAGTCCAAGTTTGAGGTCGATCCAACGGTCGGATTGGGAGATATGAGTTTTCGAAGTTTTTAGGGGTCATGGACCGCCGATATCCGGGTGACCATGGGCGATGGCTCCATGCCTTAGCCGGAGAAAAGAAAAAGGCAAGAGGTCCAGGGTCAAGACCTGATGGGAGAAATATCCAAAAAGGTCCTTGGTCTTAGGATTGCCTTGTCAGAGTGTGCTGACTAGGATAAAGGTACTTTTCCTTACTTTTCAGGTGAGGTGAGATCCTTGTGTGCTAGCCATGGACACATGGCGATTCTCCATGGGATTATGGATTATGTGACCACTAGGTGTGTGCCATGAGAGCATTTTCTAGCTCTCTAGGTCGTGTGTAAGTGGGTTGCCTGATTGTTAGGCTGATTTCCTCCCTTGTGTGAGATTGTGGACTCTAGTGTGTGAGCCTTAGCCTCCATGGCTAAGAGGTGAAGCTTGTGAGAGGGCTNGAACAGGTCTGCAGATTAGCTCATCCCACAGGAGAATTCTAGGAACTCATTGCACGCGCACATGAATGCATGAATTTGAGTGCATGAATTTGTTATACATTACGATATTTTTGTCACAAATGCATGTGGCAGTAGGGTGACCCTCTCTCACTGTCAGAATACACATGTGGTGTTGGACATGAATTTTGTTCCATAATGCATGCAGAGTTCCTGGGAGTGCTCTTCCCTGCAACAAGTTTGATTCAGCCCAGCGGTAGCATGAGAACACATCTTTAGTCACCAATATTGTGTTTCATTATACAAAAGAGCGTTACCTTTCCACAATAAAAAACAAAAAACAAAGTATAAACTTTTTCCGCTTACCATTGCCACCAACCGCGTAGCGCAGTGGATTAGCGCGTTGGACTTCGGATCCAAAGGTCGCGGGTTCGATCCCCGTCGTGGTTGCGCTTTTGCTCTCTCAGTATCTAAGGAGATGTCAGGCTGCAGAAGTAAAGCAGAACGTCTCCATCTTGTTGCACCTGTTCCACAGACGACAGTATGATAGAGGTGGAATTGGTGAAGTGGAGTGGTGGAGAGCACCTTG
This sequence comes from Penium margaritaceum, assembly GCA_023375785.1. NCBI lineage: Eukaryota > Viridiplantae > Streptophyta > Zygnematophyceae > Desmidiales > Peniaceae > Penium > Penium margaritaceum. Next base: position 161,491 of record SZWC01003195.1, read on the forward strand.
ACTCTGAAACATGCAAAGCTGCACACTCTGAAACATGCAAAGCCGCACACTCTGAAACATTCGAAGCCGCACACTCTGAAACATTCGAAGCNTGCCCTAGCACCACATGAATTCGCAGTTTTCAATGATTGAGGGATTGCACACAGATGTCACTTCCGAAGTATTACTGAACTTGCACACTGTTGTAGGAACAAATGCTTCAACTGCACACAAAAGTGAAAAAACTTTCCTTGAGTGTGCTCAACACCCAAATGTTATGCAACTGCTGACTACGAGGCAGAGACTATTTTTGAATCCATGTGCAGGAAACATGAAGTTCACTTCTGAATCTTCTCTTTCAAAGCCTTGAACAGGTCTGCAGATTAGCTCATCCCACAGGAGAATTCTAGGAACTCATTGCACGCGCACATGAATGCATGAATTTGAGTGCATGAATTTGTTATACATTACGATATTTTTGTCACAAATGCATGTGGCAGTAGGGTGACCCTCTCTCACTGTCAGAATACACATGTGGTGTTGGACATGAATTTTGTTCCATAATGCATGCAGAGTTCCTGGGAGTGCTCTTCCCTGCAACAAGTTTGATTCAGCCCAGCGGTAGCATGAGAACACATCTTTAGTCACCAATATTGTGTTTCATTATACAAAAGAGCGTTACCTTTCCACAATAAGAAACAAAAAAATAAAATATAATTTTTCTCCGCTCATCATTTGTACCAACCGCGTAGCGCAGTGGATTAGCGCGTTGGACTTCGGATCCAAAGGTCGCGGGTTCGATCCCCGTCGTGGTTGCGCTTTTGCTCTCTAAGTATCTAAGGAGATGTCAGGCTGCAGAAGAAAAGCAGAACGTCTCCATCTTGTTGCACCTGTTCCACAGACGACAGTATGATAGAGGTGGAATTGGTGAAGTGGAGTGGTGGAGAGCACCTTGACTCTGAAACATGCAAAGCTGCACACTCTGAAANCATGTCCTTCGCGGCCACCAGAACGATCGCCTGGATGCTTGTGAATTTGGCGATAGGAGCAAATGTCTCATCGTAGTGTTCGCCCTTACGCTATACGTATCCCTTTGCCACCTGCCGTGCCTTGTATTTGTCAATCACACCTTCCTTCGTGAACTTGGTCTTAAAGACACACTTTGAGCAGATGACCTTGGCATCTTTCGGCCTGGTAACCAGTTCTCACGTATCGTTTTCCGTGATGGACACCAGCTCCAATTCGATGACTGCGTCCCATTGATTCTCCTGAGGCCTTACAGGTGCCTCTTGCATGGTAGTCAGCTCCGTTGATGCAGCCAACATGTACCGTGTCATGCCGATCCATCGATTGGTTCTTACGTCGAAGCGCTTCCTTGCATTTTACTACCTTCTGCACCGACGCGGTTATTTTGGTGGCTTATCGTTGCTTTGCTCTGATCCCTCCGACTTAGCACGGTTTGCTGAATCATCAACCGGAAGGCTCCCTTAGGATCTCTCTTGCTCTGGTCAAACATCGCCCAAACAATTGGCATGTACCGTGGATTTTCCACCAACACTTGATGCACACTCTGCTAGGAGTGCTTGCCTTGGCACTCTTGGTGCCTCATCCGCCGGATCCTTCAGGTGGATCTCCTAATCAGCTTCATCATCATTGGAGTCCTCCGCATTGGCTACCACCGCTTGTGCACTCATGCCTCATCCTCAACTTTGGCGTCCTTCAGCTTCTCGTACTCAAGGAGCTGGAACCACTCCTCCATCTTTGGGGAGTCCACCACAGTCACATTTTTACTGCTCATGTAGCTTTGCTTCTTGTCAAAGTCGACGTTTTGACTGCGGATTACCTCCTTGCAAATCTCATAGAGCGGGTATGCCTTATGCGCGCTCTTATAGCCAAGGAAGAGATACCAATTTGCCCACGACTTTCAGTTGCTGTTGCACCTCTGTGCAGCTTGCATCACCGTGTGCGCCTTGAAGTCTAACACTTTAAGGCATGCCATACTTGGCTTGCACCCACTCCAAACTGTTGACCTGATATGCTCCTTGTCCATGGCTGATATTTGGACAGGCACACGACGGACCAGGCATGCACTACTCCCTTGGAGGAAGTCCCCTCATGCGACGTCTTCTTGTAGCTTTTCCTTTTCAGTACCCCCGTAGGAGTGAGGTTGATGGTGTAGCTCACCGTGTGCAAAACTTCTGCTCTGATGCTTCTATCAACCTGCCTGAGGCGACGCTCCAGAATACGGGTTCTGACACAATGGTTCCCGCCGACCACTCTTGGTATTGCAACCAAGAGATGACATCACCCTCAGAGCCACGGTTCCACACTGAGCAGTTCATAGGCATCACTTCCTTGCACCGTGTCCTTAGCACCTGGTCACTTTCGGGCGAGTGAACTCCTGGGGCTTAGACCAACCAATGCTTCATTAGTCTCAGCCTCTGGTGCACAACTCTATTGGGAGTCTCAAAGCTAAGAACTATAATCAANTCGATCCCCGTCGTGGTTGCGCTTTTGCTCTCTAAGTATCTAAGGAGATGTCAGGCTGCAGAAGAAAAGCAGAACGTCTCCATCTTGTTGCACCTGTTCCACAGACGACAGTATGATAGAGGTGGAATTGGTGAAGTGGAGTGGTGGAGAGCACCTTGACTCTGAAACATGCAAAGCTGCACACTCTGAAACATGCAAAGCCGCACACTCTGAAACATTCCAAGCTGCACACTCTGAAACATGCAAAGCCGCACACTCTGAAACATTCGAAGCCGCACACTCTGAAACATTCGAAGCTGCACACTCTGAAACATTCCAAGCTGCACACTCTGAAACATTCAAAGCTGCACACTCTGAAACATTCGAAGCTGCACACTCTGAAACATTCAAAGCTGCACACTCTGAAACATTCAAAGCTGCACACTCTGAAACATTCAAAGCTGCACACTCTGACACATTCAAAGCTGCACACTATGAAACATTCAAAGCTGCTTCAGGCCAGTCCGCCGCAAGCAGGTTCGCAATCCTTTCATCAGAAATGATTGCGGTGGCACTCATTACACAACGTGGTTCATGTGCCAGTTATTCACGTGGAAGTGGTTTGCGGTACAAAGACACGGACTACGTGTTCTTTAGTACACAAACTCGTAACAATCTGGAGGGTTTGTCGTACACTTTGCTGCAAGTGTATGATCGCGTCACCTTCGGTTGCCCACGTACCCTTCCGATAGCCTAGCGTAGTCGAACAGACCATACATTAGTTTGCTGTGCAAACCTGTACGGTCTGGGGAAGACCTGTCAAACTGGGAGGCACTGACAATTCGTCACACGGCAGCACGTGTGCCGCTGACGAACGGACGGCGACCCAAAAGACGGCAGGACAGGAGAGATGAGGGTTTGGCGTTCGATTCGTAATTGGCGTGGAGGGCGTGAAATTTCTAGCGTCTCCGATGAAACATAATATTCGTGAAAGTGGCTTTGGCACGCGTTTTTCAAGGGCACGAAATCTTAGTGCCATGCAAAAACGAGGTGGATACGGGTTGCAGCCAGCAACGCGGGTTGCGACGCGAGACCGCCGTAATGCGGGTGGCCAGCGAACAGTTAACCGAACCCCTCGGTTACTTGGTTGCCAAACCCTACTGGTCATTGCCCTTACCTCGCACCGTATTCAGCTCCAGCGTCTCACAGCATGAAANGAGTGAACTCCTGGGGCTTAGACCAACCAATGCTTCATTAGTCTCAGCCTCTGGTGCACAACTCTATTGGGAGTCTCAAAGCTAAGAACTATAATCAATGAGAGGTAAGTGACGGGTTTTTATAGTCATAGAGTAAGCCTCTAGCCTAGGCGCACAGTGGCTCCTTGGATGAGCCACTTTAGGGACAATCTCGATAGCGTCATCCCCCCAGCCTACATGGCGCTCCTTGTGACTGCCAAGTGGCGCCAGCCACCAAGAGAGACTTTGGAATGTTCTAAGATGTATCTTAGACCCATCCTGCCTCCCTTTTGGTCACAAAGAAAATTAGTCATCAAGCCGTGATTAAACCCAGTGACCTCTTGCTCTAGAGACTAACTCTGGAACGTCTAAGTCACAAGGAGTTCTCCTAGGTAGTGTTTGCTGGTTAAACTATCCAGATGAGACCAAGGGGACATGCTCCAAAGGAGTACTGCATGCCTTGTCTATCTGGATGAGACTAAGGGGACTTACTCTAAGGGAGTAGTGCATGCCTAGTCCGTCCAGTGCCTGTCAAATATCAGCCATGGACAAGGAGCATACCAGGTGAACAAACTCTTCCTTGCACCTTTGTGCATTAGCTGTGAGATCTCTCCTCTCTCAAGCACTCTTCGCCTCAGCCTTCGTCTACTGCGTTGACCATACCGATGTTGGGAAAGGAGCCATCCGGCTTAGTTTCAAGTCCACAAGAGCAAGTTCCTGGAAAGTATCAAATGCCTGCTCCGATCGTCAATCCAACTTCACCAATGGAAAGATCAGCTGGCAAAATGTCTACATTCCAAGTTTGAGGCCGATCCAATGGTTCGATTGGGAGATGTGAATTTTTGAAGTTTTCAGGGTCATCCTCCGCCAATATCCAGGTGACCATGGGTGATGGCTCCATGCCTTAGCCTGAGAAAGGAAAAAAAGCAAGAGGTCCAGGGTCAAGACTGTTGGATCTGGAGGAGAGAGGGAGCCTTGGAGCAGCGAGCATGTGTGATTGGAAGGGCATCACTTGTGCT
>SZWC01003196.1:12727-28175 GCA_023375785.1 Penium margaritaceum
GGGGCAACCTTTGCCTTGGCGTCGGCTGCCTTGGCCTTGTCGTCATACCCGATGGGCGGGTGATTGCTCAACTGCACTCGACCGCCTACACGTGACATCCTGAGGGGAGCCTCAGCTGTAGAGCATGGAGCATCTTCGACTATAGTACGTGGAGCATCGTCGTTTGCGTGAGGAGGAGACTGGCACGTCAAGCAAGGTTCATCGGTCACCTCATCGTCGCTGTCGTTGGCTGGAAACCAGGATGATTTCCACCAGCTATCTGTTGCATGTCCCCCGCAATCGGGGGAAAACCTAGATACCTCATGTAGAAAACATGGGACTAAATAACTTGGATACCCCCATTTCGTCTCCCATGCATGTTCAACCAAGGCCTTGTGAAGGGATGCGAGATCGTCGGTGGTGAGCTACACAACAATAGCCAGCAAGGCCAGAACCCCTAACCATGTGCATGCCTCGCTGCGGAAAACATATTTTTCTGCCGTGTGTATGAGAGCAGGTGAGGGACTCGCATAGTAGCCGTGCATCATGGGAGGTACATTGCGAATCAGGAAAGGGCACAAATGCTCCCGTGTCCATCGTTTCGCCAGATAAAGCATCGCTGTCCATAGTCGAAAACGAACTGACGGCGGTGTCCAAAGTAAAAAACGAAAAGACACCGCTGTTCATAGTCGAAAACGACATGACAGCGGTGCCCATTTTTTCGTCGTGCGAGCAAAAAAGGAAAAGAACGACAACTGTACCCACGCCCTCGAAGTCGAACTTTGCCGACTTCGAGGGCGAAGTGGGCGACGCTGACACAGGCATCGCAGATGTCAGACGCCACCCTGCCGCGAGTTTTGGAAATCGCAAGTGCAAACTCCAAAACTCGTGACAGGGTGCGCCACATCTCGCAAACCCAAACGAATAACCGACAAACCCCCTAGTTACACTGGGGGGTTAGGGTTCTATTTTTTACTTGCCCGGGCATCTGCCGGGCCCCGCGGTAGCGGGGCCCGGCAGATTCCCTTTCGTTTTTCACACGTGCGCCGCATCTCGCAAACCCCCCCCCCCAATAACATACAAACCCCCAAGAAAAACTGGGGGGTTAGGGTTTTATCTTTTTACTTGCCCAGGCATCTGCCGGGCCCAGCGGTAGCGGGGCCCGGCAGATTCCCTTTCTGTTATCACACGTGCGCCGCATATCGCAACCCCCCCCCTCCAAAACGGACAAACCTCCAAGTTACACTCGGGGGTTTGGATATCTTTTTCTTCGCGCACGATGGGCATCTGCCGGGCCCCGCTACCGCGGGGTCCGGCAGATGCCCATCGTGTGCCGCATCCTACAAACCCTCCCAAACCTATGACAAAGCCCCTCGTTTGACGTAGGTTCGGGGGGTTGGGCAGGGTCATCGCGAGCTCGCAGGGAGGATTCGCCGCGAAACTCCTCCTGCGAGTTCGCGGAGACCGGCGAAGCTAAAAGTCAAAAAAACATGTCGAATGTGATGTATAGATGAAATTTACAACAACCGTGCCCATTTTCGCTCGCGCGACAAAAACCATGGGCACCGCTATTATTTGTTTTCCAACTACGGGCACCGCATGCTTCTCGCTTTCGACTTTGGGCACCGCATGCTTCTCAGTTTCGACTATGGACACCACTGCTTTATCTGGCGAAACGATGGGTATATTACTACTCCGTCCATCAGGAAACTGGCATTATTTGCAACGAGACAGGCAGTCTAATCAGAAAGGACGGTGTTATAATATACCCATCGTTTCGCTTGATATATCAACGGTGTCCATAGTCGGAGACGGAAAGACGGCAATACAAAGTCGAAAACGATAAGTCAGCGGTGTCCATAGTGAAAAAAAAAACAATGGTGCCCATGTTTTTCATTGAGCGAGCGCAAACGGGCACAGATGACATATATTTCCTGTATTAACAGATTTTACCTGGATTTCAACTTCGCTAGACACCGCGAGCTTGCAAGAGGGGTTTCGCGGTGAAACCTCCCTACGAGCTCGCGATGACCCTGTCAAACCCCTCATTATACCTAGGGGCTTTTCGGGGGGTTTGCAGGGTCTGGGAGGGTTTGTAGGATGCGGCGGACGCTGTGATAGAAGGGAGGGCATATGCCAGACTTCGCTACCGCGGGGCCCGGAAGGTGCCTGGGCGGAAAAAAAACCCAAACCCCCCAATGTAACTAGGAGGTTTGTATGATTGGGGGGGGGGGTTGCGACATGCGGCACATGCTGTGATAGAAGAAAGAAGACCTGCCGGGCCCCGCGGTAGCGGGGCCCGGCAGATACCCGGGCAAGGAAAAAAATAAAACCCAAACCCCTGAGTGTAACTAGGAGGTCTGTCGGATATTGGGAGGGGGGGTTGTGACATGCAACGGACGTTGTGATAAAGAAAAGGGGATCTGCCGGGCCCCGCAGTAGCCGGGCCCGGCAGGTACCCGGGAAAGTAAAAAAATAAAACCCAAACCCCTCTAGTTCAAGTAGGGGATTTGTCGTATTATGGGGGGCATTTGCGAGATGCGGTGCACGCGAATGTGCAAGCTTTGGAGTTTGCACTTGCGAACTCAAAAACTCACGAGAAGGGGCGGTGCTGACATTGGCGAGGCCAGTGTCAGCACCGTCCACTTTGCCCTCGAAGTCGGTGAAATCCGGCTTCAAGGGCGTGGGTACAGTTGTTCTTTTTTTCCATTTTAGCTTGCACAATGAAAAACATGGCCACCGCTGTCGTTTCATTCTTTACTTTGGACAGTGTTGTCTTTCCGTTTTAGACTTTGGACACCGCCGTCTTTCCATTTTTGACTATGGACAGCACTGATCTATCGGGCGAAACGACGAGCACTGGTGTACTTTGAACCAATCATAAAGGAATGTGTGCAAAGACAGTGACGCATTCCAGGCAAACCTATATGCGAGCCTGTAAACTTTCAGGATCCTTCAAACACATTAATCGGGTGACACAATTAGCCATATGGTATGCAACGCGTAGCTACGAGCCGAAGTCCTTGCAATAGCATATGTCATACCCCCCCTGAAAATGACGTCAGAACCCTATAAAACCAGGTGAATTGCATTCCATATTACATATACGTTGGCCGATGATGCACTAGCAATTTGTCTCATCACCGATGTTTAAATCCATCGCCGTGCCCATGACGGACACTAACGGAGGGCAAAGCTATCCTTTTGTTTTCGACCATGGACAATGCTTTCATTTTGTTTTTACTATGGACACCGTCCACATATCATTGACTATTGACACCGCCGTCTTTTTGTTTTTGACTATGGACACTGCTGATCTATCGACCCAAACGATGGGTATATACAACACTGTCCTTGTAATAATTCAAAAAGTCCAAAGGGCAGGTTGGGAGTCCTTGTGCAATTAAAAGGAACGTGTAGTGCCGTGTAAACTACAACAGCCCTTTGGAACCACCTCATTCCAATGGAAGCCACCCATCCAGTAACGTTTGCCTCCTTTTACAACATTTGTAACCCTTCCAATTGGGTATGTAATGATATTGCTAGCTGGTCATCCTTGTGCCCCTCCGAAAGTCGTATGGTTTTGAGGATCATTGCTTACAATGTTGTGGGCCTTTTGGATGGACAACCCCTGATCATCGTTGAGTAATTCGAGAGACAACACTGATTTTTTATTGCTCAATATCAAACTGTCCCAACCACCAGAATTTAAGCTTCGCAAATTCCTGTCCTCGGAGTTTGATGTTCACTGAGATGAGGAGGATGTGATCGCTTGTGCTCAACACGTCATCATTGTGATGTCGATCGACTGCTTGCTTCATAGCTGCTTGTCTTTGTGAGGGTCTATCGTGTTTCTTCCCAAACACTTCTGAAGTCCTTGTTGTGAATATCAACTACGGTGATGTTCTTCTGGCTTTGTAATCCAACTGGTGTGGTGGGATGTTTGTCGTAGATCACTGCGGATGGAATATTACTTGTGGTGGAAGTGGTGGAATTGTATGCGAGTTCAGCGGTCGATAGTTTGGCTGGCCAATTGGTGCCATGTGGCTTGCATAATGTATAAAGAAGTTGTTGGAGCATTTGATTGGTCCGCTCCCTTTGTATGTTGATTTGAGGATGGAACGTTGTAGATAGCTCGAACCGACTGCCCTAACGTGTCATTAACTTACACCAAAGGCAGCTAATGAATCAGCCTTCTCTTTTTCTAATGATAATACATGACATGACGTACAAACGTACGATCTCACTTAGAAACAACCATGCTGCTCCTCCCGCGGTGAGAGCAGTCACCATTGAGATGAAGTGGTGACAATTTAGAAAACATGTCCACCCCGACAACGATGGTGTCGTGACCCCCAAGGGTGGTGGACAACCTCATCACGAAATCCATGATGATGTCGACTCACGGCTCCATGGAATAGGTTGGGTTTGGAGTAGATTGGGTGGTCTTATGTGACAAGATTTTTCTCTCTAGCAAGCATCACACGATTTGCATAATGCTGACACGTACGTCTACATCTTGTCCCACCATTAGTGTTCCGCCAACTTCTTGAGTGTCCTGTCCTTGTTGAAGTGTCCACCTTGAGCGGTGTTGTCGCATTTCTCCAAAAGCATTCTCTGTAGCTCCTCGTTTGGTGGAATCACGACTTGGCGAGTGAATCGCCACCACCAATAGGGGTTGTTGAACCAAAATTTGGTTTTGTGGTATCCGTCGAACTCCTCATAACCCCTTTTAGACAGCCTCATGAGGTACAGTTCTCCTTCGACGAGCAACGTATTGATCTCGACCATCAAATATGGTCATCGCCATATTATTTTCTTTATGTCGGTACTTGATGACGTAATCGAAGTTGGATACAAGGAACTCTATCCATCGAGTTTGTCGATGACTCAAGGCATGATGGTCTATGCGGATGACGCATTTTCAGCATTCCAAGTAGCACCAACGTGTCTTTGATACATGTAAGACTGCGGGCATTTCTGTTTCATGCACCACATAGTTGTGCACCACATATACGCAACCGGTTTTTCTCCACCACCGTTGTCTTATAGGACAACGGCTCTGATGGCTCTATCGGATGCATCGGTGGCTTTGATGTATTTCATCATTGGATCTACCAATTGTAAGGCTCGAATTGAGATGAAAGACTTTCCTAAGGAGTTTAACGCTTCTTATTTGTTGTCCCCCCCATTCCACTTGGTGTTTTTTTTTAGTGAGATCGGGGAGAAGCACCAACACTCGGGCATAGTCCTTTATGAATCGATGGTTGTACTTGCAAAGTCCATAAATACTTGGACGTCCCATACATTTGTGGACGTTCGTCAATCAGTGACCGCATCCAATTTTTTGGATCCATGGTGATCCGTCCGCCACTGATGATGTGGCCCGGAAACTCAATCGAACGACGACCAAGGCCACACATGATATTTCCCCCAAAAGCGGTCCTCGTTGCAAAAATTAAAAAGCTTTTCAAAGATGTACATTACGCTCCTTCAGGGCGTGGTTGTACACCAAGATGTCGTCGATGTATGGGTAGAATATGTTTATCATTGCCATAGACGGCATGGGGCATCTGTGAGTCCAAACGGCATGACCGTGAACTCGAAGTTCTCGAATCAGGTACAAAACACTACTTTTCAACGCCCTTGTCAGATACGCGGATCTGATGATGGCTGTTGCGTAGTTCAATTCTGCTAAAAAACCTGGCCCTACGGAGTTGATTGAGAAGTTCATTTGCTCGGGGGGAGTAGCGGATATTGATCGTGATGTCATTCAACTCTGGGTTTTTTTCACAAAAGGTACAGGTGTCTGATGAACCCCTTACCGAGCATCTTGTCAATCTGCTTCTTAATTCAGTCAGCTCGTGATCCTTCATCCAATATGCCTCCTTCACTGTCGGTCTGCTGACCAGCTTCAGGTCTATCTGATGGTCGATGTTTTAATGTGGAGGTGAATCTCGGGCTAGTTTGTCCAAAAGAACCCCTTCAAACTCCTCAATGAATGCTGCAAACTCTTCTGGTAGGGCTGCCAACTTCTCCGGTGTTATCGTCGCCTCGGTAGCTATGATTTATTCCACTTCTCTTACCTCCATGTTGACTGGCCATGCTTTAGCTCTGTGTTTCAGGTACCTCTTGGCCATGTCCAAAGATATCCGCTGATATTTTGTGGCTTGCACCACTTCCTCTAATACTTCCACCGCTGCTGCTTCCCGTAATTGTGGGTCGCTCAAACAAAGGTAGAAGACATTTTCTGCCTGTGATGCTGATGCAGACCAATCCCTTACTAAATTCCACCTTCAAATTGTGCCGGTACCAGAAATCTTACCCAAGGATGATTTTGCGGTCGCTTGTTGGGCAAGCTCTCCACTCTGTTACGACGTGCAGATCGATTTTGCAATCCGAGTGGTTTGCAAATTTGACAAAGACGTAGTCATCCATCCCTTAAATACTCCTTGTTTGGTCATCAAATCCAGCTTTCGAGCCATGTCGTTGCTTACAAAGTTGTGAGAAGCTTTTCCATGTAGTAGTGCCGGTATCGTATTGCAACTTTTGCAACCCCTTGGTTGTACTTGTAGTAGTATCGTTGGTTGGTTGTCCTTGTACCCATCGTCGAATCTTAAAATCTGAGGTGCCCTCTTCTATGGCGATGTAAGCTGGTCACATGGGTGATCGGTCGGTGCAAAATGTTCCGATTGGATAGGAGCCTCACCGTCGACTCCTCAATTTAGTCTCTTTGACTCCTCCCCTCCTTTTGTGGTCTACTGATGATGTTTCTGACATTCGTGTGTGATAGGACCCAGCTCCTCGCAGGTCCAAGAGAGCCATTGATCACATTCATTAACGGCGTTAATCTTCATCAAAGACGAGGTTTCTACTGACCGCGAATTTTCTCCACCATGACAAGGATTTTGGCTCTAGGGTTGCCTGCCATTGGATTCCCACATCTGAGCATTGTAGTCGACGCAATTGATGCGGATGGCTGTTGCGGTCATATGGAGAAGGTTGTCCTGGATGCCGAAAATGACGATTGCTTGCCAAATGTATTTGGAAAGGCTGTTGTTGTAGTATAAACACAGTTCTTTAGGGATGATGTTCCTGCTAGTGGTGATTTTGCATAAACACCGCGCATACTCCACCATGCTAGACTGCTGACACAAGCATTGAAGTTTGTACCGTACACAAGACTTTTCGTTCAGCTTTCCAAAACAAGCAAGGGTAGCGTGTATAAATTCCCTCCACATCTTCGGTGGGGTGAGATAGTCGTGCCACGTCCGATTGATGTGAAAACTTGCACTCGATGATATGAAAACAGTCGCATGAGCCGTTGATCTGATCCCATCGGTCTCCTTCTACTATTGGATGGCATTTAGATCGGACCACCAACTTAAAGCCGTGCCACGCAAAAGCGAGGCCACGATGTCAATTTTCTTAGTATCATTTTCGAACCCAGTAGCGATAAAGGACACCTCCATAATCCTCGACCACATCCGGACCATTGGTCTCTTGGAGTTTGCGCGATTGAATGACTTGGAGAGTGCTGGTCGAATTTGGGTCCACTCGAGGGTTGAATGTTTTTCTCAGTGAGTATTGCTCTGTGTGCACAAGAAATCAAAAGCTCCTCCATTGATGTGTTGATTTGGAATAGATAAGTGTTGAGGCTAACGATTCCCGAAAAGTTCTGGTACATGTCTTCATTGATTCGCACCTCACGGCTGGTGCCATATATTAGTCCGACGGGCAGCGGCAGGGACAACGGGTTCACCGAGCCCGAGGAGTCTGTCATCGGGTTGGCCGTCAGGTTCATTTGTGCTATGCCATTTGCCTCGAAGGTTGCCGTTGATGTATGGTTCATTAGGAGAGCATTGGCGTTTACATTCTGTTAATCCTCCATCATCGAAGTGTTTGTCGGTGACTGCTGCTCGTCGTCGGTTACGCTCGCTCCATTTACCGTTGACGTAATGAAGGTATCAATCTTATTAATATTGGAGATTCACTGAAAACTCGTGCGAGGTCGTCACTAAGTAGTTAATGCTATGGTTGCCCCTCCAGTGCTTGTGTACTCTGATACCAAGTGTTGTACCAAGCTCAACATAGGTAGTACACAAGGATGAGGTGCAGGATAAATGACGATGGGTGAATTGGGACAAATGGATCAATTGTATTTAGTAGTAGATGTACTTCAATGACAAGTGTCGAGTGACTCAAGCAGATATGTACAATGCCAAGGATAAAATATATGGCATGTATCGAATCTTCAACATTTGAGCCGAGTGATGTGTGCGAGGTCGTGTCGTGAGCGGCTGCTTCAAGAAGCTTCACCAAGGAGTCGAGGGACTTCGTGAATATCGAGGCGCTGTTTTATACAAGTCTAGCGCTGTCATAATTCTACCAAAGAATATTGAAACATCGATATGGTCCACAAAAATTTTGTCAACCTTTCCAGAAAGTGATTGAAGTAGTCACAACCTTCTAGAACGGAACACTCGTGGACGGGGAAGATGGCCAAAATTTCCTCGGTCAAACGGCGTTAAAACTTCTGAGGTCATCGCGCGAAGGACCATGAATGTCAGAGTAAAAATACCCACGCATAGAGTTTAGGTACTCGTGTACGTAAGGGACGTAATAGTAGGCATGGAAAACAATGCGTGGCACGGATATCCTGGAGATGATGCACGGTGATGGAAAATAGCTTGCACTATGCAAGTAACTATTGGTCTAAATATGACTGGTCATGAATTCATACTTGTTTTTTATGGAATTATACTCATGTCTACTCGTTACAATTGCCAATCCATGTACAAGTCCAGCCCACTGTGGAGCATTTTCTTTATGGAAACTATTCCGAGGAACGCATCTTTCTGCTCAAAGTTCAGCGAGGCCGTTCAATCTCAACTTTTCCTCCAGGGAAGCATTACCTGGTGGATTCCAGCACAAGCTTGTGTACCTCTTAATTGATGCCTCTGGAAGGCCTGGGACAGGTGGCCCATCACATTACACGAGTTGAGGAGAATACGTCAATAGTGTTGTGGTACATTTTGCAAGTCGGCATAGAATCGGCACGAGTGGGTATCATGCATGTAAACATTTTTACATGTGTGGCATCTAAACTTCTAAAGACTAAATGGCAAGTTCCGTGTGATATGCCCCTCTTGGAGTAGCCAAAAATAGACTAAACGGAGGAGGGTAAAGCTGTTAAGGAGTCTCATTCAAAGAGTTGCTCAGCCCCTAGCCTAGTGAACTTCATGCATCCCAGGTCTCTCGGGATCCAAGAGCCTGAAGGTGTGCATTATATAAGCAACAATGATAGTGAAAACAACCGCAACTACAATAATGATGCTACTAGCAACAACGTATGTCAAAACTAGGGCTTGGATAGATAAAATGACACCAACTTCATGGCAATCATTCCCCACAACCCCACACAACATCCGTGGAGACAAATACTTGTGCAAAACATTGGTGTACCGAGCATTGTGACTGTTCGGTGATGGGTATCTTCCATCAATCTACAATGAATTCATGAGCATTGCTAAATTTAATGGGAAACATCTATGCTCCTCCTTTTAGACTCTGTACACCATATATGTCTTTGAGCGGATTGCACCCAACACTGTCTTAGGCAAGTTCTTCCTAAACACAAAAGAAGAGTAGTAGCAAACCAAGCAATACCGACACTACATGTGGAGCCACAATTCTTGGCTTGGAAAGGAAAGGGTGCAATCTCATTGTGGAAAGAAAGTGTGGCTCTATGCCTATCCAACGGTCATCGTAACCTAAACAACATCTATCATGACAGAACGTGGTGTGGGAGCGTCATTAGACAACAAGATCATTCCGCAAAATATCCATCTGATCACCATGCACCATACCCTCAATCATCTTACTACCATGGGTGATCAAGAATGTAGAAATTTGTGGATAGGCAAGTTCATTCAACAGCAGATCGGGTGGACTCGGCATGCTTTCACTAGTGCTGCACAAAAAGTGCAAGAGGATCAGGGGGTAAAGGTGAAACATTTTCACCTCCCTGAAGTAGCAGTGGCCAACTACTGAAAGGCTGTTCCAATTTTTACACAAAATACTAACCATGATTCAACCAATGATTCAACTTGTTCCCGTAGCCTAGGACACGTATGCACCAAAGGGGAAGTGTGACATGTCCATCATCTGCCTAGACAACGAGAGGAACTTCACGGTATTAGTCGCCACATCCGAGTCTGGAAAATTCAATCCCATGTAACCCATTATCGGAAGGAAATATTTATTATCTACTGGCTTCCATGCAAGTCTGATCCAAGATGTGGGTTGGTATGTGAAATATACACAAATCAGTGCGCTACCAGCAAAACTACCATGCAGTGGGTAGGGAAAATTGTCTATTCATACTATTAGGAGAAGCGTGATATAAATGATCTAAAAGGGGATAGTGCACATGCTACTAGTACTGGATCCGTTGCACCTATATTTCAACTCCATGTTCTGTGACTGGTAGCCTACCAACTACCTTTACATGCATCCTATGTACAGTCTAGCAGTTTACACTCCAAAGGCACAATTAGCTGACACTGGGGACATCAACACGTTGAAACGAGCAATTGAAGATGAGACAATGCAAGGGACGGAGATACCTAGAAATAGCCATGAAAGTCTTCAAGGATGTGGAATGAAGATGATTCATAATTGCATAGTTGTTCCTCAATGCCAACCATAACATCATCCTACACGGATGGACCAAGGCGGCTTGTACCAAGGTATCATATGTTTAGTATCTGGGCCATGCACACAGTCTATACGTCCATGTTACATTTGAGGATGAAGGGTTGAGAAAGAAGATGAAGGTGTTGCTAGATGGAATTTGTATTTTGACGAACTTGCAAGATCGACATATCTAATGGAGCAATTGCCTTCCATTGTATGCCAACTTTGAAAGGCTAGTTCTTTATTCTATCTCATTGACTTCAATATTTTTGTACCCACACATGTGAAGTAACAGACAATAGTAGAAATTCTCATACAAGTAAAAAGAAAAGGATCACAGTTAGACCAAACTCTATACGTGACATTGTATAAGAATGGTTAGCAACCTCAATTCCCGAAAATCAACAGTAATACATGGCATTTTTATGCAAAAAATTGACGTGAAACCTTTTGAATATTCCTCTGCTGTATTACACATAACGTGTTCATTTTTATCAGTGAAAAATGAATGCGTATCAATGTTTAAGATTAGGTGGGTGGTTGAAATGACATATGTGACTACAGGCTGATTTCAGGAACTTGTGTACGTATGGGATATAGCAAAGGACAGGTGACTAACGAGGAAATGAACACTTGTTGTTTTACCGAATTCAATATTAGCACATAATTCAAACAGAATAAAATTGAGATCAATCACCACATCCATGGCGTCTAGTAGTTCAAATGACCCGTTAAACTCACAAAACTATCTCTATAATTTTACACCAGGTGATAGTAGGCATTTTTATGCAACAGCACTGACCTCTGGTTGTTTTCTATGAGACTTCTACACAGGTTTGACTACTTCCCAGACGTATGAACAGAACTATCAAATAACATCAATCATTCAAAATCGTATCGATCTTGCGAAACTATTGATGGCATTCTCGATGGTGCTAAGATTTTTATGAAGAAGTGCCTGAATGATCCCAAAATTCCCCAAAATGATCGGGTATGTTTCTCACAGAAGACTATCACAATGCAATGTCATACTTGTTTTTTATCTTGTATGTGAGCACTTGGCATTTTTTTCTTTTGTTGTCCAATAACCCATCCTACTTGCTACAGAGTACCCATGTCCAGTCTTTCCAAGTTGTCTTTCACTCCCACAACTTTCACCTGTAGATGCACTGTTTTGCTTGATGTAACACTTGGTATTAAAGCGCAACAGTGCTAAGAAAAAAAGACAGCGTTATCCCTAAGGGAAATCACTGCATGGGTCCAGGAGATTGCAAACATTGTAACAATGATGGCAAAACAACCACGCTCACCCAGTGACAAATAGAGATAACCTGTGAGGTATTTTACTCTTGGATGGACAACCACGTGCAATTCACGAGCCTCTCTTGGTGATCAGAGTAATGTCAATGGCAGGATTCGAAATGAATGATACAATGCAGGTGACTTCAATGGCCATTCCGGTGACGGATCCCTTGGGCTCAGCGATAATCTCACCCGCACCGTTGTCCATGGAGGTGACACTTGGCACGATGGGAGGAGGTACTAGCCAAAAATCTTACATTGATGATGACATGTACCATAATCTATCTTGACTAGAGAATATAAAGTTTCATGTGCTCCAATAACTCACCACCAGAATGGAGGGGCTAAGGACATCACACGTATGAAGGAAGTAGTACTCACAAAGAGGGACAATCAACCCTGAAATGATCCCCGAATTTCACTGATAATCCTTTAGCATTTTATCGCAAAAATACTAGTTCTCTGACCATTTGGATGTGGCTGACAAGCTTGGATGTAACTAGACAACTATTGAGATGGGAATGTTAGAAAGAGAGTTGACCTTGTACCATTGCTCTTTCATAACACGTCTTCAAATAAGGTGTACAATATAAGGTAAATTGATTCGTAACGGGAGACCGACGGGCTCCATCAATGGCTAACACGACCACTCTCATATCATTGACCGTGGGCATTTTGTCTCTCGAGCGCATGAATTTGGTGTGTTAGGAATCAATGACTCCACACGAAGATCACAACAACATTGTGTGTCCTTGCATTTTCTGCAAAATAGAACAAGTACTGTGGTGCACGATCTATGCTGCAACGACTTCATTAGTAGCCCAGTGTGTCAGAGTACACATATCATTTGTGCAAATTGTCACTGGTTGTGATGTCGTTCCAACAAAATGGGTATTTAAGTACAATGGCCTCACGGATGTGCCTGTTGCACTTGTGCCGGCTGTTATGCTTGTGCCTTTAGTCACGCTTCTGCCTATTTTAATGCTTTTTCTAGTTGCCAAGCTTGTGCCATTAACCCTATTTTTGGCTGTGCTCGTGACTGTATCTACTATGTGAGTCAACGATGTAGTAGCCTCTCCTGTTGGCTGTTGTAGTACTTCGCACGCTTGCACTAGCTCGTGTGTGGTTGCTCCTAACGAGGTCATGCAACACCGCTGAGGATGGCCCTTCAACTTGCACTGGTCGCGGATGTGGTTGGCGTTGGCGCACCGAAACACCTCTCACCACTTGTGTTTTCTTGGCATGATACCACGACCGTGGTCTGGGCCATGTGGGTCCCAATCCCTCTGAAGTAGCTTCAATGCCTTCAAGATCACCCCGGGCATTGGGTTCCCGTACGTGCACTCCCATGCTGCTTTGTTGAAGGCCATGTCCATGTACTCGTTGGGATCTATCCCATTGCCGATGATGATGGCGTACGCGTGTACAAAGGGGATGTTGAACTCCCAGAATTGGCCGCACAAGGACATGCACATATGGTAGTCATTGTACCGTGCCTCACCGCTGGCGCTGATGACTGTGCATTGAAGGTTGCCGGTGTGCACAATGCGTCCGTTGCTTGTTAATCTGCAGTCCTTTGTCTGGCGCAGTTTTCCACTCTCCTTTCGCTTCATGTGCTAGCCTTTTACACATTGCAGACATATTCTGCATGCAGGAATAGAGGCTAGCAAAGCAGTGGAGTGGAAACAACTTGCATGCTTCCACAATAGCGGTGTTTAGTGATTCAGCAACATTTATGGTCGTGTGACCGCCATAGCCCAGTGGACCATACCACCTTGACCACGCTGCAAGCGGGATGCCACCATCACCACTGCTATCAAATAGATACGTGCATGCCCCGTCATTCATAGCCATGAGCTCGATAGAGATCTCGATAGAGCTCCACTCCTCACGGGTGTACCTGTGCATTAGTATCAAAAACATCTTGGACGTCTGCTTCCCATACGACAACTGCACGTTCTCCTTGATATGGTACGTGCAGTAGTTATTGTTGAAAAAAAGAGCTTCATGCAGACGGCGGCAATGAGCCCCGCTTCACTGTCACAGATGATGATTATCTCGCCTTCGTGCACTGTTCAATACATGTTCACAACCTACTCCATGATCCAGCTCCAATTGACTTTGTCATCTCCATTGGAGATGGCACATGCCAACAGCACAGATTTGTTGTTAGCGTCAAAGTACTACACAGTCAAACGTATCTACTTGTGGCCATTCTTCAGGTGCATGCCATCAAGTGTAATGATTGAGTATACATTATCCCACTCCAATGGACACGCCCCTACAGCCACGATCGTCCGATGGAACCTCATCTTTGTCTTGTCTTGGAAGGCCACAATAATGGTGTTGGGATACAGTTTCATCAACCGCACAATGTGGAAGGCAGGAGGAATATACGAGCAACATGGACACGGACTTGCACTATGCATACTGTAGTATTGGTGGGAGGCATCTCAGAGCTGCGAGGAGGACTGATGTTAGGAGAAAGATAGACAGGAGAGTGTCTGAGATAAATTCATAATTGGCATACCGGTTTCGGCCGGGTGGCCTTCATCAGTGCCTTTGAGAAAAACTACACAGACAATGCTAGTAAAATACTAGCCAAGGGTCCATCAGCGACGCGTGAGAACCAGGCAAGGGTTCTGGGTTTTACTCGAGGTTCTACTCATGGATCTAAGACCCATGTAGCATCCGGTGGTTTACCGGTGGTCACCCATCAAGCCTAGAGGTCCCAAGGTAGGTCCTAATTTTTCTAGGCAATCTCCATGCCAAGATAGCACGGCCCGAGAACACGGATGCATTAAAGTGCTTGAGTCGACGTGAAAAACGTCGTAGATGTAAACCTAGTC
The DNA here is from genome assembly GCA_023375785.1 of Penium margaritaceum. Taxonomy (NCBI): domain Eukaryota; kingdom Viridiplantae; phylum Streptophyta; class Zygnematophyceae; order Desmidiales; family Peniaceae; genus Penium; species Penium margaritaceum. The sequence goes on from SZWC01003196.1 coordinate 27,556, forward strand.
ATGTAAACCCATATGAAAAACGTCATAGATGTAAACCTAGTAACCTCTCCCATCTATCTTTCTCCTAACATCAGTCCTCCTCGCAGCTCTGAGATGCCTCCCACCAATACAGCAGCTCTGAGATGCCTCCCACCAATACATCAGTTCGCGCCCAAACCTCACGAGCGAGGAGGACTGATGTTAGGAGAAAGATAGACGGGAGAGGTTACTATGTTTACATCTACGACGTTTTTCACATGGGTTTACATGACTAGGTTTACATCTACGACGTTTTTCACGTCGACTCAAGCACTTTAATGCGTCCGTGTTCTCGGGCCGTGCTATCTTGGCATGGAGATTGCCTAGAAAAATTAGGACCTACCTTGGGACCTCTAGGCTTGATGGGTGACCACCGGTAAACCACCGGATGCTACATGGGTCTTAGATCCATGAGTAGAACCTCGAGTAAAACCCAGAACCCTTGCCTGGTTCTCACGCGTCGCTGATGGACCCTTGGCTAGTATTTTACTAGCATTGTCTGTGTAGTTTTTCTCAAAGGCACTGATGAAGGCCACCCGGCCGAAACCGGTATGCCAATTATGAATTTCTCTCAGACACTCTCCCGTCCATCTTTCTCCTAA
>SZWC01003196.1:31805-39305 GCA_023375785.1 Penium margaritaceum
ACAAAACTGCAAGGGTCTGGGTTGGGACACGAACAGAGTGTCAGGAAACTCAAACTGAATATAATTGCAGAGAGAGATAACAAATGACAAGTCCACAGCATAAATACCTGCCGCGGCGCACGACAGGTGTCGCACGCGGCAGTGCAAGGTCTGTCCTAAAACCGGCCCAAAACACTGTTTTGGCCGTAACTCTGCGCAGACAAATCAGAACGCTACGCCGTCTGAACCTAGAGATGCAGAATCTCAAGCCAGACGCTACGACTGGTCACACGCATAAGTCCGGCACCGATCGGTGGACAGAAAATGCAAAACATGCAAATCTGGCTCAAGAGCCAGTCCACCGAGAAAACTCTAGTGTAGAAAAACCGCAAAGCATCCCGACAAGCACCCAGGGCGTCGTGGCAACTCTCTGGCAGCTGCTGGTGGATGGAGCCACCACTCGTCGGTGCTCCGGTGCCAGCTGCATCCGCATCAAGGATAGGCTGCACAAAAACCTGCAAGAGGTCCGAGACAGCATCCACGGCGCTGGCGCAGTCATCGATCAGCTCCGAGTGGGTGGTCCACCACCTGCCGACACGCCAGTGTCTCCGGGGTCCGCATCCGGGACCATGTCGTCGTGCTCTCATGTAGCGCTGCTCTCCTTGCCGTCGCTCGTGACAGGTGGAAGCCACACACACCAACACTCCCCCTGGCTGACACAACTGTCAACATAATGATGTCTGAGCGAAGGCAAGTGATGATGGCTCAGGGAACCAATCATAGCGAGCACTGATCAAGCATACCACAGCACAGGGTCTCCTCGTGACAATGGTGCATCCCACCAAATGCCCGGGTCTCGACCATGCACGAAGTAAATCACACACCTACGTGTCAAACATCAAGCAAGAGAGACAGAGAAACAAGGTCTCCTCGTGACCCCGGAAAAATGTCTCCGGGTGTCCGGGTCTCGACCACATGATGCATGGATCATACATAACACATGTGTGCAATGGGTCTCCACGTCACACCGGTAGAATTGAACAGGTGTGCGGGTCTCGACGAGCATAACCTAGCATGGATCATACATAACATGTGGAGGCAATGGGTCTCCACATCACACCGGTGAAACTCACCAGGTGTGCGGGTCTCGACCAGCATAACCTGGACCATAGCATCGTGCCGCACCCTAAGTAACCTCGCTGTCCTCAAAAAGGTGTCAGGCCAAAGTCCACACACCAACACTCCCCCTGGGCTGCAGAGGCTGTCAGTACGAGCAAAGCTGATGGCTGCTCCCAACACAATCCGTGAGGAGGGAGCACGGCTCCCCCATGGCCACATACCCCTGCACAGCAATAGCAAGGGTGACGACGATGCTTGTGGGATGTGTCCGCACAGAGCCTCACCCTGGAGCAGCGTCATCACTGTCATCGTCATCACTGTCGTAGTCTTCACTACTGTCATCATCTGCTGATGTGACTGGTGCAGCGCTAAGGGCCTCCTCCAAAACAATCGCCTGCTGTACGGCCTCCAGCTGCTGAGCTGCATATCGCCTCGCGGTCTCCGCAGCGTCGAGGCGCGTGTGGAGCTCGACAAGCTTTGAAGCGGCAGCCGACCGGCTGGCTGCATCTGCGGCATGTAAACGGTCAGTCGCGAAATGAACCTGACGGTGGACCTCAATAGTGTGCGCGTCGGCACGAGCCAGAGCCTCCTGTAGCCTCGCGGTCTCACCCCGTAGAAAGGAGTGGAGCTGTGCCTGCTCGTCGCACAAGTCGACGTCCTCTACGTCAGTCGTCGACTGAAGTGTTGTCGGGCCACGAGGTGCTGGTAGAGGGGGAGCACATGACAATGAGTCACCACGTAATTCGTCTGGGGCTGTAGAAACGACTGCTGCAAAGGAACCTGATGCATCCACGGCGACGTCGTGGTCATCGAAGGTGTGGTCAGTGCCGTGGTGCTCCTCGTGATCCCTGGTGCGCAGCTCATCATCCACCTGCTGTTGGAGGTCAGCCTGTCCTAGACGTGCATCCTGTAGAGACCACTCAGCTATCTCGAGACACCTGTGTACATCCTCCACACACTCCTCGACAGTCCGTCGTGGTGGAACATCCACGATGTAACAGCGGCTGCTGGCCTCCCAGAGCTCGACCATGGGACTCTGCACGTGCGCCTCCGCTCGAGCCACCACTGCCTCCTGCTCGTCGACCGCGGAGCGTAGGCACTCGGGTACAGGAACTGTAGCCACCACTGTAGCTGTGTAATCGACTGGAACCGCCATGATGTCAGCGACATCGGTCAGGGCAGCGAGGGGACGGAGGTCCGCAGCTCGCTCTGCATCCTCCATGTCGCACACGCGGATGTCTGCTGTCGCCGAGGGGCCATCTCGTGCTCGTGCCGTGGCTACTGCAAATACGGCAGCGCACTGGGCCTCTACGTCTGCCTCCGACCCCGTGTCTGACCACTCCACAACGGACGACCGGTCCTCATAGAGGAAGTCTACCTCGTCTTGGTGGTCCATCACCTGCTCCTGCTGCTCAGTACTATCTATCTGAACCACCTGGGCGTTTGTTGGGAGCTGAGTATCAGCATCTCTATCACCTGCTCCTGCTGTTGCTCTTAGCACCATGACAGCTGTCTCCACACCGGCTAACGCGGGAGTGCGCACACCGTCAAGCGCAGCTCCTGCATCGGCCGTCGACATGTCATCCGCCAGGGTATCAACGAACACCATCTCCATCCCCGACTCAGACTCAGCCTCGGACCAATCCTCCTCCAACGAAGAGTCTCCATCACGGTGAACGTCTCCCCCCGGCGAACTCTCCGCTAGCTGAGTCTGATGTGTGACGTCATCCGCCTCAATCATCCTACGCTGTAGAGCAGTCCCATCACCAATGCAGAGCTCCGCCGCGGTCGTCAGCGGACAAACCACCCCCCCCACGGCTGACACCTCGGCAGGAGCTATGGAGACTCGACAGACCAACCCGTGGACAGGAGACGAGGGGGTCTCGTCACCTGAGACTCCTCCCACAGCCGCGTTTGATGGTGCTGCCTGTGCGCGTCGTGCAAGACGAGTAGCTCGCCGCCGCGCACGACGAGTGCAAGAACGAGCAGTGCGGCGAGGGGTTGTGGGTCCGTCCGTCGGTATGATGCCAACAGCCTCCAAGACGGAGCGGAGGGCGATGGATGTAGACGAGAGATCCGGTATGCTAGCATCGTTGGAGGAAGGGATGCAGGATCGGGAGGAAGATGAGGATGAAGTGGGAGGCGACACTTGCGACGGAGTGGCAGCTCGCTCGGAAGTCACGTGGTCAAGGAGCTGCTGGACCATGTGCTAGAGGTTCCGGACCTCCATGTGTAGGGCGGCCATATCACCACGCAGAAGCGCTGTGGCATCACTCGGTGACGTATCCACTGAAGGAGGTGGAGAGGATCGTACCCAGGGGGGATGCCACCCAGAAGGCCGTTGTCGGCACTGGCGCCAGCCATGCTGCCTATCTCGACAGTAATAGCACAAAAATCCTGAGGACAAGTGGGACTCGTGCCACGGCTGCATGGACCACTATACCTGTGGCGGCTGCCACGGCTGAGGCTCAGGCGTAGACCACGGCGATGGCAATGCCCACGGCCACGCTGCGCAGCTCATGTCGAGAGCTGAGCGTAGGTAATCTCACACACTCAACCCCGGTGGTGCAAAGCACCACGTAGAGGGATACGAGTGCAGCAACGTCTCTCAGACGGGCTGCGATGTCGTCAGTCAAGGTGACAACCTCAGCCGTAGTGTGTTGCTACAATGTTGCACCCGTCGACGATGGCGCAACTGTCGCAACGTGCGACCTCAAGTCGCCTTCGGNCACTGAAGGAGGTGGAGAGGATCGTACCCAGGGGGGATGCCACCCAGGAGGGCGCTGTCGGCACTGGCGCCAGCCATGCTGCCTATCTCGACAGTAATAGCACGAAAATCCTGAGGACAAGTGGGACTCGTGCCACGGCTGCATGGACCACTGTACCTGTGGCGGCTGCCACGGCTGAGGCTCAGGCGCAGACCACGGCGATGGCAACGCCCACGGCCACGCTGCGCAGCTCATGTCGAGAGCTGAGCGTAGGTAATCTCACACACTCAACCCCGGTGGTGCAAAGCACCACGTAGAGGGATACGAGTGCAGCAACGTCTCTCAGACGGGCTGCGATGTCGTAAATCAAGGTGACAACCTCAGCCGTAGTGTGTTGCTACAATGTTGCACCCGTCGACGATGGCGCAACTATCGCAACGTGCGACCTCAAGTCGCCTTCGGTGCCGCTGATGCTGCACCGGTTGCCGTCGTCAACAGACGGCTGTGGCCTCAAGCCACCTTCGCTGTTGCTACTGCTGCTGCGACTCTTGCGGCGGCTGCTGCTACAGCGGTTCCCGTCGTCAGCAGACGGTATTGGCCTCAAGCCACACTAAAAAGTAAAATAATTAAAAAAACAAATAAAACTCACCTCCTCGGGTGCCCCCTTTGGGGTTTTCTGGGGTGCCCCACTCGAGCCCCCCCCTCTTCTCTCCCTTTCTTTTTCGGTTTGGCTCGACCCTCGCGGCGAGCACACTGGAGGGGGAGGCTTGCTCCTCCCCTCGCGTGCAGCCGGCCGGAGGCCGCTTGTCGGCCTCCCCTGCCCCTGTCAGCCGGCGGGGGGGCGGCGTTTGGCCGGCGCTTGGCCGGCGCTGTCGCGCCCTCCGGGGGCACGACGGGCCCGACAGACCGGACCCCCCCCTCTTGGGCCGGGTCCCTCGCGTCGGGTCCCCCTCAGGCCTGACAGCAGCAGCTGCTGCAGCAAGTGCTACTACGGTTGCTGCAGCAACTGCTGTTGCTACTGCTGTTGCAGCTGCTGCCTGCTGCTGCTGTTGTTGCGGCTACTGCTGCGGCTACTGCTGCTACTGCTGCTGCTGCGAATGCTGTTACAACAGCTGCTGCAGCTGCTCGCCGCCGCCGCTGCTGCTATGGTTGCTGCCCGCCGCCGCTGCTACTGCAGGTGCGTGCTGCCGCTGTCGCTGCTGCGGCTGCTGCCCGCCGGCGCTGCCGCTGCTGCTGCTTCTGCCGCTGCGCCTGCTACACGCCGCTGCTGCTGCTGCAGCTGCTTGCCGCTACTACTGCTGCTGTTGCTCACTGCTCGCAGCCGCCGCTGCCGCAAGCTGCTGCTTCTCCTGTGAGCTGCTTCTCCTCCTCCCCTTTTTTTTGTATGTGTACACACCGGTAGCCAGACACGGCTGCTGCTGCCACCCGGTGCTGCTACTGTAGTGGGTGCTGCCCGTAGCTGCTACCGCCGCAAGTGCTTCCCGCCGCTCGTTGCTGCTACGGCCGTTGTTGCTTGCAGCTGCCGCCGTTGTCTCTGCTACCTCCACCGCTCCACTGCAACGTAGTCGCGGTGGGTCCCTCCAGGATCTTCTGCTGCTGCTATGGGTGGCTGCCGCTGCTGCCACTCACTGCTGCTTCTACTGCTGCGCCTCTGCTGCACAACACAACGAGCTGTGGCTCATTCGCTCTGATACCATAAGAATTTTCCTAGAACCTTCCTAACCACTTGCCGCGACACTAGGTGTCAGCGCCAGGTCAGCGTGTGACAACAGTCACAAGTTAGAGACAAAACTGCAAGGCTCTGGGTTGGGACACGAACAGAGTGTCAGGAAACTCAAACTGAATATAATTGCAGAGAGAGATAACAAATGACAAGTCCACAGCATAAATACCTGCCGCGGCGCACGACAGGTGTCGCACGCGGCAGTGCAAGGTCTGTCCTAAAACCGGCCCAAAACACTGTTTTGGCCGTAACTCTGCGCAGACAAATCTGAACGCTACGCCGTCTAAACCTAGAGATGCAAAATCTCAAGCCGGACTCTACGACTGGTCACACGCATAAGTCCGGCACCGATCGGTGGAAAGAAAATGCAAAACATGCAAATCTGGCTCAAGAGCCAGTCCACCGAGAAAACTCTAGTGTCTACGGAAAAACCGCAAAGCACCCCGGCAAGCACCCAGGACGTCGTGGCAACTCTCTGGCAGCTGCTGGTGGATGGAGCAACCAATCGTTGGTGCTCTGGTGCCAGCTGCATCCGCATCAAGGATAGGCTACACAAAAACCTGCAAGAGGTCAGAGACAGCATCCACGGCGCTGGCGCAGTCATCGATCAGCTCCGAGTGGGTGGTCCACCACCTGCCGATGCGCCGGTGTCTCCGGGGTCCGCATCCGGGACCATGTCGTCGCGCTCTCCTGTAGCGCTGCTCTCCTTGCCGTCGCTCGTGACAGGTGGAAGCCACACACACCAACAGAGGCAAGGTGACGATAACAGTTTGCATCGCACATTGCTAAAAGTCACTTTGAATAAAATCGAACTGTACACCACTCCGGACATTGTGTCCACCCTGTCCACCTTCCAGACTTGCTTGCATATCTGTCGTCGACTTTCACATGTTACGTGTTCGGATTTGCATAGATATGTTGTAATCTCATAGGGCATCTGGTACAGCAGAGAAGACGTCGACCATACTACATTATGAAGCTTCCTTCACATTTCCTCGCGAGGACGTGGAAGATGGCACGATGGACGTACAGCAAATGATGCCCATGCTTGTATGTACGTCGTGCTCTTTCAAAAATTCTCTTTAAAACACGACCTCGGAAATCATCGATTAGAGCTCGTCTTGAGATGCGTACGGTTAGAAAACAGACCGTCGAGGACGCGAACAAATAAAGAACGTTCCAGCCTGGAAAAAAAATCTCAGACGGCTACCTAAACCGAGCAAAAACAGCGGTTATAGGTTACGATTTTTTTTCAAATAGCTACGCAAGAGATAGTTTTCATGCATGAAGCATTTTTTGTGCATTATAACTCGATGCCTACACAGAATATTGCACAAAAACACGCTCCGACTGTCAACGGAACAGGTTCGGGCGAACTACGTCGGCTGACGCCTACAAAAAACCAAGTTACGTGCACACCAACATCTATGATCATTGGAACATGTCGGGCCAAGAGCACAGAAATTTCACCAAAAGTTGCACCCATGCAAATGAAGTATGAGTATAAAGAGAAATACAACATAGAAAATAAGTAAACAAATGTTTACATGTACATGTATATGTATATGTAAATGTATACATTAATTGTTTGTATATATAAATGAATATGTATCTGTATATGTTTATGTAAAGTTATATGTATGCGTTTATGTATAGTTTATGTATATATATGTATATGTATATGTATATGTATATGTATATGTATATGTATATATATGTATATGTATATGTATATGTATATGTATATGTATATGTATAGGTATATGTATATGTATATGCATATGCATATGCATATACATATACATATACGTATACATATACATATACATAGACATATACATATACATATAGATATACATATACATATACATAGACATATACATATACATATAGATATACATATACATATACATAGACATATACATATACATATAGATATACATATACATATACATAGACATATACATATAC
>SZWC01003196.1:41805-48354 GCA_023375785.1 Penium margaritaceum
TGGAATGTGCGCCGAAAGCACGACGTGTCTCACATGCGAAAGCAGACGTCACATAGTTCCTTTGCTGAACATGCACTGAACGTGCCGTGATGTTGCGTTATGCGGGCGTTGCCGTCAACCAGGACAACATGCGAACGGGATCTACGCGTAGCATATGTCGACTACGCGATTTGTTGCCAGGTGGACGTTGTCTATTGTCGTCAACATGTCATCGGCGCCAACTGCCGGATTAATCAAGGTGGATTGACATGCTGGCACCGTCCTTTCTTCGCGGCTGACTTGGCTCCCCTCGTCGAACATTTTCCTCCAGGTGCATGGTAGGATTATTAATTTTTGTAACCCCCTCAGACGACCCCACACCGGATGCATGGGACGCGAGCTCCACCGTCATGGAAAGTCGGCCAACCGCCGTGTGATGTGGACGTTCTCTCTTGTCGTCCGCAGGGGTCGTGACCGTTGACTCCATTGTTGATGTGTATTCGACATGTTGTACCAATGTCGCAGCTTCGTCGCCGCGGGCTTGTGTCTCCGGGATGGTTCTCCTTCTCGCGCTAACAACTGGTGGGTTTTCTAAGTGTAGATGGTGGGTAGGATGCATATTATGAGGCATGTCGTACATTGTTATACCCACTTTTGGCCATCATGGCCGCCACTTTGTACGCCACGGCCGGCGATTACCCGGACGACGAGGACGATGACCCACCCGAGGTCCTCGTCTCCCGGTACCACCCGGAGTCATCCTTCCTGGTAACTGAGTGGGAGGAACACGATTGGAACTGTCACGTCAACGTTGTGGCGCGCATGACTCCTCGCTCCCCAGACCGTGTTGAAGAGCGCACGATGAGACTTGGAGGCAGTCAACGTGTCCGTCCGTATCGTGCTTACCGTGCCGGTGGGTTGAACCCACCTTCTTTGTAGACATGGCGTCGGCGCCGACGGGGTTGGACCTCCTGCTTGGTCGAAGTACGCTGTCCGCTAGCCATGTCTGTGAACTATGTCTTCTGCCTATTTGCCACACATGTCACTGACATGTATGTTTGCACGTGCGCTGTGCAGGGTCGTCTGATGATGAGACCCCGCCACCCCCTCTGGACAACAGTGTCCAAGATGTTGAAGCGGCTCCATCCCGTGCGCGCAAACGCAAAGGACGATGCACTGATTTCCCTGGCGGTCGCGCGTTCCGCAACATGGACGCCTGTCGCGAAGCGGTGCAAGACTACGCCATCGACCGCGGCATGCCGGTGTCATGGGTCCGCAACGAGCCAACTCGCCTGGAAGTCCGCTGCGGGCTGTGGCAGCATGCAGGCTGCTAGTGGCTCTTGAAGGCGCGCTACCAGCGCAATAACGGCAACGTTGCCGTCATCGAGTTCGTAGATGGCCACAAGTGTTCCCCCACCGGAAAGAAGGGCGACCAGGCGCGCCGGGCTACCTGGGTCCTGCGGCACATCGAGCACACTATCAAGAAGAAGCCCTCCACGGACACAAAAGCGTTGCAGCAGATTGTCGAGGCTCGTACTGGGGAGAAAGTGCATTATCCCGTGGTCTACCGTGCGAAGAAGGCGGCCCAGAAGAAACTGATGGGCGAGAAGGCTTTGTCTTGGTCCTTGTTCCCGGCGTATGTCGCGGAGGTAAGCCGTTATAGCCTCCATCGCTGCTTCCCTATCCCTGTTTGCGAGTGCAACACAACTCTGTGTTCAAGCAACGTCTACATTCCATGTTTGTCGTACAGCTGAAACGGGTGGACCCCCGGACGGTCGCTACAGCAGAGCAAAACAAGAAGAACGTCTTCCACCGAGCCTTCGTAGCACCGGGGACGTGTCGGGAGGGGTAGAATCATGTGCGGCGCATCATAACCATGGACGCGACATTCCTCAAAAACGGATGCAAGCAAGTTATACTCATTGCGCAGTACTGGGACACAAACAACCACTCCGTGCCCATGGCGTGGGCGTTGTGCGGTCAGGAGGACAAGGACAACTGGCTGTGGTTCGTACAGCACCTGGTGCAGGCCTACCCCACTGCTCGCGACATAGGTACTGCCATCATTTCTGACCGTGATGGCGGGCTGCTTGCCGCTGTAGCCCGTGAATTGCCAGGAGTGACACACACGTATTGTGCGCAGCACATCCGCGAGAAGGTCAAGTCGAAGGCAGGCCGGGTCGCCGCGGACCTCTTCTGGACTCTGGCACATGCGTACACCCCGCGGGAGTTCAAGCGAGCACAGGAACAGTTGGCGAAGGCGTCCGAGCCAGGACTGCAGTACGTTTTTGGTGGGCCCACAGAACCGGGCATCCCTCTAGCGGCGTGGAGCCGAGTGTACATCCCCATTCCCCGTGGAGGCCACACTACAAGAAACGCAGCCGAGTCTCTCAACGCTCGCATCATGGACTTGAGGCACCTGTACCCCTTTCATTGCTTCGCACAGCTCTACATCTGGGTGCAGAAGCTGTTCGCAGAGCGCCGGAAGCTGGCGCATGACTGTGAGACCACACTGGCACCCTTCGCCGACGCCAAGGTAACCAACTACACTAAGAAGGCCCGCGAGTACGACATCATACCGGCCGGCCCACTGTCAGGAACGGTCTCTGGTCAAAAGAGCCTGTCCGGCCGAGAGGTGGATTGCAACACAAAAAAATGCAGCTGCGGACAGTGGGCCAAGTACGGAATTCCTTGCCAGCACGAAGTGAGTCTGCTGCTGGACGTTGGAGTCAACCCCGACATGTACGTGGACATCCACCTCACGAAGATGGCGTGGAAGAGAACTTACCGTCACCCCATGCCCGGTGTCAACCTTGGCGACGTGCAGTATGCGGAGAATGGGTGGGGACCCCCGGGCAAAAAGCGTGGCGCTGGAAGGCCCAAGTCCAAGCGCAAGGACCGCTACGCACGTCGGCAGAGAGACCGCATCTGCAGCCATTGCGGCCTGTCCGGACATGGCCCGCGTAAGTGCACCAACCCACCTGCACTGTCTGCAGCTACAGTGGCCACAGCCCGTGCCAAACAGCTTGCCTCCGGCCGCGGGGTGCGAGGTGATGGTGGACAACAACTTGGGACAGCAGGATCAGCAGCAGTAGGAACACGCGGAGCAGCAACAGCAGCACGAACACGTGGAGCAGCAGGAGCAGGTGGAGTAGCTGGAGCTGTTGGAGCACCAGGAGCAGCAGGAGCAGTAGGAGCAGCAGGAGCATTAGTAGGAGCACCTGGAGCAGGAGGAGCAGCAGGAGCAGTAGGAGCTTCTGGAGCAGCGGGAGCATCTGGAGCAGCAGGAGCATCTGAAGCAGCGGGAGCAGCAGGAGCAACAGGAGCATCAGGACCTGCAGGAGCAGCAGGAATAGCAGGAGCAGTAGGAGCAGCAGGCAGTGGTGCTGCTGCCTGTGCTGGTGCAGGTGATATGGCATATGCGGATGACGCAGCAGAACCCGCATTTTCATCGCAGGTTGACAACCCTGGCAGTCCTGTAGGGAACGATCCCTCGTCCTCAGAGTGGTCAGAGGAGGACAGTGCCTCAGACTATGAGACAAGTGAGACTAAGGAGTGGGAGTCAATGGATTCCTCCTCCCACTCTGACGCATCCGACAACGACGAACCCATCCAACGCAAACGCAAACGCAGAGGCCGTTCTGTGTGAACATAGGTAAAGCTGCATTATTTGTCCTCCATTGATGGCTCATGCTACCTTGTGTAATTTGTATACTTTGTGACTTCTTAACAGTGCTGTGTTAATTTTTCATGTGTGCAGGTGAGGCGGATCCATGTCCTTGTGAAGACAGTGGTCAAGCGGCAGCCAAGGCTGAAAGTGCACCGGCACAGGGTCAGATCACATGTGGCCCAAGACACGGGATGTGCCATGGAGGAAGCACAAGTCATGTGTTACAAGATGGCTAGTCTCAACCTGGGCAGAGCAGACGTGGAGCAGCCCAGATATGAAGTGGCAAACCCCATATATGACCAATCACCTCACCCCTGAAAGTGTGAATCGACAAGTGTATTGGGATGTGAACATATCAGTGAACATGGACTTCTAACAAAAAGTAGCACAAAGTACATCTAATCCATAACAATTAACACCTTATGTGATGAATGTATATTTGGGCTCTAGTTACATGGAGTGATGTTGATGATTTCTGAAAAATGTCTGCATATAAGAATACACTTTTTGATACACCAATTTTAGAGTGTATGAATTTAGGGTGATTAACCATAACTCGCAAACCCATGCACGGGCATGTGTGCGTCCCCCTTTGGGGAGGTCTTCTATGATGCTTGTGTAGATTTCAATGAAGTTGCAGAGTGCCCTGCTTGTGAGGTCATCTGTTACGTGTACGGCTTACCCGTGCATGTTCAGTTGTGGATCAGTACGTGTGACTTAGCACCTCTCTTGTACTGGGCTTGACGTTCACTAACTCCTGCACAATGTCATTGGAACAGACCCCTCTCTACTGTTTCATTCATTTCCACAGTAGTTTGAAGTGAAGTAACCTTTGTGATGAATAGTCCAATGTTATGAATGACATAAAGCCAGTGTAAGAGTGGGGACTACAGTACACTGTACAGTTTAATGAACTTGGCAGTCACTTGCACCTGTCACATTATGTTACATGTTACACATTGAGACAGTGGCAGGGTGGTGAACATGCATAGAAGGCTCGTAGTATATGAAACCTTGAATAAATGAATGCCATATCCACTATGTCTTTCGTAAAGTATGGGTAAAGGAAGTAATGGACGCTATGTGAATGTTTTCAACCAATGTTGTGCAGCAAGGCCACTACTTGACGCAAAGATAGTCAGGGGTGGCATGTAATTGGAAAATGAATTGGAAGATGTTCCACATGTCCACTATGTGTCAGCTAGCATTTACATGGCATACTCAGAACACAACTGCAGACAGCGCGTTCTCTGTGGCGCATGCGAAAGTACCAACATTGAGTAGGTTGATGGGAACATGATGAACACATAAGCAAAGCAACCACTGAGAGTATCAAGCCCAAGGCAGCCACTGCCCAGTGGTGTGAGGAGGACGTGGAGTTGGCATGCGTTCACCCAAAATCCAGCACATGGTCTCTGGTTCGCGTGGGTCATTCACCCAAGTAGGTTGGACCTCCGTGGCAACAAGCGTGTCCCAGCGATGCTTGATCCTAGCCCATGCCTCCTTCACTTGCTGGGGAGTGAGCTGTGGCTTGCTGGGTCTGGTAGGTTCACCACCCCATGGGCCAACTTGATCCCATCGGTAGATCCTCGCCACAGTGTCCCACGTGTAGGTACGCTCGGTCCAGACCCGCGTACGCACGTCCATGACGCCAGTGGGCTCGGTGTCGTCATGACGATATACCATGCGACCCATGTTTTGTACGGTGTACAACACCGTCGATGGAGATGGCTAACGATAGTTGCGACCACCGTATTTGTACGTGCACTAGGAGCGGTTACATCCGCAGGGACAGTTAGGCTCAGATGATATCCATGGCTCCCATGCGTCAGGGCTGTTCAATGGTCTATTACTCGGCAATGGCCATTCGAGGGTCTGTGCCATGGCTTCAGGAGTCGCAGCCCATGTGGTCTGGCGCGAATGGCGGCCATGTACGCTCCTGGTACGTGCGTTTCTGAGGTCCCATGCTTCCTTAATGGCGACCCATGCTCGGTGGGCAACGAAGGGGTCCACATAATATCCAGTACTCCACCCGCAACCATTTCCGGCATTCCTGCGACCCTCGGATGACATGTTGATGGTTTGCGATGATTGACCATACAATGTACGTCGTAATAAGCGCGAGGGACAGGACGCACGGCGTTGTGGACAGGACTAGTAGCCGTCCGGACGCGGACTGTAACCCTAAAGTCTGTCCCTTCTGTGACGTTGAACTACGTCGGTTCAACGATGTTTACGACGGTTCACGCAGTGAGTTTATCATGGTAATGAACTTTCCGCTTCATGGACGGTGCTCGCGATAGGCGACTTAGCGGCGAACGCTCATTGGACGTTCAGCAGTATCGCGGTTGCACCGGACCAATACTGGACCACAAAGACAAAGACGCCAAATCAGAGAGGTATGTTGAGACTGTGTGGTGCACTCGCACTGTCGACTGCCACGCTGTCGGTGCTGCGCTAGGCTATGTTGGGATCCTGTTTCAATGCTGTTGTCTTCCGCAAGCGCGTGTGGAAAGTGGGTATGCGGAGATTAAGTTCGTCCTCCACACGATTTTTGGCACGGTGGACATCTGAAGTATTTGTTTTTAACAGTGGCTATCGGAAGTATTATATACATTTTGTGGACGTTATACGCATGTTTCTGCAAATGTGGCCCTCACATGCTTTATATGCGAAATCTGGGTGCGACGTTCTTTTGTTGCGAAGTCAGTGGGTATACGGCAAGTGTACCCATATGTATATGCATATGTATGTGCATATGTATTTGCAAATGTATATGCATATGTATATGTATATGTATATGTATATGTATATGTATATGTATATGTATATGTATATGTATATGTATATGTATATGTATATGTATATGTATATGTATATGTATATGTATATGTATATGT
>SZWC01003196.1:75485-107517 GCA_023375785.1 Penium margaritaceum
CCAGCAGGGGTCCAAGGTCTCTCCGCGCGGCCGGATGTGTGCCTTCCTCGGTGTCTCCTCGCGCTCCAAAGCGTGGCGTTTCTGGGATGCAGGTCGCCACCGCATCGTTGAGTCACGCAACGCGCTGTTTTTTGAGGCACTGTCGTACCGCGACCTGTCTGCCATTCTCACCCAGGCAGCATCTCACGTTCCCACCTGTGAGGCCTCCCGTCGGATGGGGGAGTCTACCCCACAGGGTGAGTCCGTCCGGGGTGCCTCCGGGGTGGGACCGTCGCTGGCCACCATTGACCCAGCCATCATTACTGTCGGGCCTGTAGTCTCTACGCCTGCCCTGCTTGCGCCCGCCACGACTGTCTCGCCTGCGCCTGCCGCGCCTGCCTCACCCACGCCTACCGCGTCTACCTCGCCCGCGCCTGCCGCGACTGCCTCGCCCGCACCTGCAGCGCCTGCTTCGTCCGCACCTGCAGCGCCTGCTTCACCCGCACCTGCAGCGCCTGCTTCGCCCGCACCTGCAGCGCCTGCTTCGCCTGCCGGGGCTGCACCTGCCGCCTCTTCGCCTGCGGCGCTTGCCTCACCCGCGCCCGCCGCGACTGTCTCGCCCGCGCCTGTCGCGACCATCTCGTCCGTGCCTGCAGCGCTTGTTTCGCCCGCGCCTGCCGCGCTTGTCTCGCCCACGCTTGCAGCGTCTCCAGAGACAGCACCTGCCCTCCCTGTGCCAGAACTGTCGGTCAGCTCAGACTCGGGCTACTCCCGTGGACCAGGTGGGCGTCTCCACCCACTGGCCTCACGAGCACCTTCGACTGCGGTTGCGCCACCCAGACGACGCACGCGCAGCGTGCACAGTGGTGACCCTGGCACAAAGGCTCTCGGCCTAAGTGTCCAAGGCACCTACACGGAGGTGCACCCAGCTTGTCCCATTGGGCACCAGCTGATCGCTGACGAGCACGAGGCTGCACAGGCAGCTGCCGCTGACCTAGTTGCGGTCCGTCCGACCCATGAGNCCTGATCCAGACACGTTAAAGGAGGCTCTCTCAGGAGAGGATGCTGAGCAGTGGCGGGCCGCCTGTGAGGACGAGCTCAGGGCCATCCGGGAGCACGGAGTCTTTGAGCTGGTCGACCGTCCTGAGGGACGGAAGGTCGTGCAGGCCAAGTGGGTCTTCCGCAAGAAGGTGAAGCCTGACGGCTCACTGGACCGCTATAAGGCCTGCTTGACTACCAAGGGATTCTCTCAGGTTGAGGGGATCGACTTCACTGACACCTTTGCCCCTGTTGGCCGCATGACCACAGCTCGCGCGATCCTTGGTGTGGTCGCTCACCATGACTGGGAGCTGTACCAGATGGATGTGAACAATGCGTTCCTCCACGGCACCTTGGAGGAGGAGATCTACATGGTCCAGCCACCTGGGTTTGAGGTCAAAGGCAACAAGGTCTGGCGCTTGCGCAAGGCCTTGTGTGGCCTGAAGCAGTCGCCCCGGTGCTGGAACCGAGAGATCACTCGCACCCTCACTCAGGCCGAGTACGTCCAGAGTGATGCCGACCCGTCACTTTTCATCCAACGGATAGCCGAGCACCTCACTGCCATTCTGGTGTATGTGGACGATCTCCTGATTGCGTCTCCTTCACTGGAGGCCGTGAAGGAGGCCAAGGCGGTCCTGCAGGCCGCCTACAGGATGAAGGACCTTGGTCCAGCGGCTGTTTTCCTCGGGATGGAGATTGTGCGTGATCGTCATCGACGGACACTCCTCCTCCATCAGGCACGATATGCACAGGTTGTGGGGGAGAGGTTTGCTGACCTCCTTGGCGCTGTTCCCGCCGCCTCGTCACCCATCACTCCCGACGGGCAGGACGTCCTGTAGGTGACAGACCCAGCCGATCTGGGCGAGACTGTGGACGTGACCCTGTACTTGCGCATCATTGGCTCACTGATGTACTTGGCCACGACCACGCGTCCCGACATTGCGTTCGCTGTCAACCTACTCGCACAGTTCAGTCAGTCCCCTCGGACTCGCGCTCTGCACGCAGCTTTGCGAGTCGTCCGGTACGTGGTCTCCACACCGTATCACGGTCTCTGCTTTCGGAGACAGTGCTCGGTTGTGGTAGATGGCTACACCGACAGCGACTGGGCATGGAGTCCTGATGGACGCAGCCGCACGGGTTACGTGTTCCTGCTTGGTGGCACCGCTGTGTCTTGGCGCAGCGGCAAGCAGGGGTGCATTGCTTGTAGCTCCTCAGAGGCTGAGTATGTTGCTATGGGCGCTGACGCCGCTGAGGCGGTGTGGCTGCAGCGGTTGTTCCAGTGCTTGGGTCAGTCCGTGCCTACCATCATCCTCCGATGCGACAACCAGAGTGCTCTCGCGATCGCTGAGAACTCTGGTGTGTTCCACGCACGCACGAAGCACATCGCTGTTGAGTATCATTTCGTGCGCGATCTGGTGGAGCGGCAGTTGATCTCCATCGTCTGGGTGGGCACNGGGGAGTGTTGTGATGTTGTCAGTCATACACAGTTGTACAGTTGGTTGTGACCACTCGGCCGTGTCCATGCTCGTGCAGATCCTTGAGGCGGACCCAGCTGGAGACAGAGTTCCCTGAGGTGATGCTCCACCCGCTGGAGGCAGCCTGGCAGCCTACCCAGTGTACCAGAGGGCTCCCACAGCCCACGGACTACGTTTGGAGGTCTTCAGGATTTTCTCGGTGGACAGCCCTGCCAGGCTGATTTACATGTTTGTTTTCTTACACTCTCCGGCTGTTCCCGGACGTAGGCGTGTGACCAGTCGTTGTGTCTGTCTTTTCGTCGTGCATCCGTAGGATCAGACGGCGCTCCGTTTGGACACTTGTGCGCAGAATTATGGCCAAAACAGTGGTTTGGGGCCGGTTCAGGTTTGACAGGCACTGCCGTGTGCGCCACCCGCCGTGAGCCACGGCGGCTATTTATGCTGTGGACCTGTCATTTGTTATTCCTCTCTGAATTTACTTCAGTTGAAGCTTGAGATACAAGTGCACGTGT
Organism: Penium margaritaceum; assembly: GCA_023375785.1. Lineage (NCBI taxonomy): Eukaryota > Viridiplantae > Streptophyta > Zygnematophyceae > Desmidiales > Peniaceae > Penium > Penium margaritaceum. Next base: position 78,490 of record SZWC01003196.1, read on the forward strand.
CTCTCCCTACCCTTGCTGTCCCTTGCATGACCTGTGTGTCAACCAGCCAGACCCGTGCTGTCAGGCTAGCAAGCAGAAAGGCTAGGAAGCTTCCTGGAATCTTCTCACGTTTGAGGGCACTACGAGAACTGTGCAAGGAGGTTGATGGAAAATGCAATGTCGGGCCGAGTGGTCGTGGCCAAGAACATTGGCGAGCTATTGATGCATATGTATAGGGCCATGTCCACTGTCTCTCCCAGCTGCGCTGGATCGTCCACCCCTATGGCATCCAACCTGTATGGTGTATGGTGTGATGGGTGTCGAGGGAATGGGAGGTACACCAAGGTTAGCAAATCACCCCTCCACAACGTGGTCATAGCGTGCCTAGCATAACAAGAGTTTCCGGTGCCAACGGCCACCAAAAAATCCCAAAAAAGTGGGAGATTGTTGAGAATTGGGCCATCGGGCCATCGTGAATGAAGCCCACTCTGACTGGGACAAAGTGGGTGTTTGTTGAGAATTGGGCCATCGGGCTCAGTTTGAGGTTTGGAGGAGCAAGTTCCAAGAAACTACCAGATTCATGCTCCAATCTTCAATCCCAATTCACTAATTGAAAGATCAGGTAGCAACATGTCCAGGTCCAAGTTTCAGGCCAATCCAACATTCGGATTAGGAGATACAAATTTTCAAATCTTCCTAGGTCATCGACCGCCGGTGTCTAGGTGGCCATGGGCGATGGCTCCATGCCTTAGCCTGAGAAGATAAAGAGGCAAGAGGTCCAACTTCAAGACCTAATGGGAGAAATATCCGAAAGGTCCTTCTTCTTATGATTGCCTTGACAGAATGTGCGGACTAGGAAAAAAGTACCCCACCTTGCCTTTTAGGTGAGGTGAGATCCTCCTCTCTTTCCTGTGTGCTAGCCATGAACACTTGCCAATTTCCCATAAAATTTTGTGGGATGTGACCACAAGGAGTGTGCCATGAGAGTTTCTCAGCTCTCTAGGTCGTGTGTGATTTGACAGCGTGATTCCTAGGCTGATTTCCTCTCTTGTGTGATATTGTGTAACACTAGTGACTGAGCCTTGGCCTCCATGGCCAAATGGTGTGGTTTGTGAGAGGGCTGACCTGCCCAAGCTCTAGCTCCACATGTACTCCATCATTTCAAGTGATTCGAAAAGTATTATGAAGCACAATTGATGCCCTTCGAGTCCCACATGCTCGATGCTCCAACACTGTACCTCTCATGCAGATTTAGCATGTATAACTCCATTCAACACCACACAAATATATGCAACTCCAATGCCTCACAATGCCTGGATGTTACCCCACAATGCATGAAAAATGCCCGACAATGCCTGAGCAATGCCTAGCAATGCCTAGCAATGCCTGGGTAATGCTTAGCAATGTCTGGAAAATACCTAGGAATGTTTTGTATGCCTGGAAACGCGTACACAATACCGAGTGATGAATGGGCAATGCCTGGCCATGCCTACCAATTCCTAGCAATACTTGGGAAATTCCTGGCACTGCCTGGGCAATGCCTGGCAATGTCTAGAACTGCCTGGCAATGCCGGGACAATACCCTGGCAATGCCAGGAAAAGCCTGGGCAATGCCCTGGCAATGCCACGCAATGCCTGTCCATGCTTACCAATGCCTGGACAATGCCTTGCAATGCCTGACAATGCCTGGGCAACCCTTGGCAATGCCTGGAAGTGCCTGGGCAATGCCTAGTAATGCCAGGACAATGCCTTGGCAATGCCTGGGCAATGCCTAACAATACCCAGGTAATGCCAGTCTATACCTGGGTAATGCCCGACTTTGCCTAGAAATGCCTAGTAATGCCTGCAAAATTCCTTGCAATGCCTCGGCAATGCCTTGGAATGCATGGCAATGCCTAGGTAATGCTCATGGAAATGCATGGCAATGTATGGAAAATGCCTAAACAATGCCTAGAAATTCTTGGAAATACGTGGGAATGGCTCACAACGCGTGGGCGATGCCTGGCAATGCCTACCAATTCCAAGGCAATGCCTGGCAATGCCTATGAAATGCCTGGCAATGCATAGTAATGCCCAAGAAATGCCTTGCAATGCCTTGGTAACGCCTGACAGTGCATGGAAATGCCTGGGCAATGCCTTGTAATGCCTCGGTAATGCCGGGTAATGCCGGGGTAATGCCTGGTAATGCCCGGGAAATGCCTGGCAGTGCCTGGTAATGCCAGGGTAATGCCTGGAAAATGCGTGGCAATGCCTAGCAATGCATGGAAATGCTTGGGCTCTGCCTAGTAATGCTTGTGCGTGCCTGGGAAATACCTAGAAATGTCTGGGCAACATTTGGCAATGCATGGGCAATGTCTGGGAATTCCTAGGCAATAACTGGGCAATGTTTGGAAATTCCTGGGTAACACCTTGCAATGACTGGGCAATGCCTGGGCAATGCATGGGCAATGCCTGACAATGCTTGGGTAATTCTTGGCAATGCTTGGACAATGCCTAGCAATTCTTGGCAATCTTGGGGTGTACTTGGACAATGCCTGGCAATGCTTGGGTAATATCTGGCAATGCCTGTGCAAAACCTTGTAATGCCTAGGCAATACTTGGCTTTGCCGGGCAATGCCTGACAATGCCTGGACAATGCTGAGAAATTCCTCTTAAGTGCCTGTCTATCATTCGGCCATGCCTGGCCATGCCTAGCAATGCCTAGAAACTCCTTGAAATTTTTGGCAATGCATGGTAATGCCTGGGCAATGCCTGGCACTGCCCAGGAAATGCTTGGAAATGCGTGCCAATGCTTGGGAATGCCTGGCAATGCCTAGCAATGCCATAAAATGCTTAGGAAATACCTTGCAATGTCTAGCAATACTTTTCTATTCCTGCACAATACATAGCAATGCCCGGGCATGCCTGGGAAATGCTCGGCAATGCCTGGTGATGCTTGGGTAATGTGTGGCAATGCGTAACAATGCCTGGGAAATTTATGACAATGTATGGGAAATGCCGAGGAATTTTTGGTAATTCCTGTGTAATTCCCTCGCAATGCCTGGTAATGCCTAAAAAATGCATGGGAAATGCCAAGAAAATGCCTAGCAATGTCCATCAATGCATGGACAATGCGTGGCAGTGCCTGTCAATGCCTAGAAATGCATGGAAATTCATAGGCAATGCATGGCAATGCCTTGCAATGCCTAGGCCATGCCTGGAAATGCCTGGGCAATGCGTGGCAATGACTAGGCAATGCTTGGCAATGCCTAGCAATGCGTGGAAACAACTGCTAATGCCTGGGAATTCCTAGGCAATGCCTGCCAATGCCTAGGCAATGGCTGAGCAATACCTAACAATGCCTCGTGATGCCTGGACAATGCCCTGGCAATGCCTAGGAAATTTCTGCCAATGCCGGGTAATGCCTTACAATGCCATCATAATGCCTTGGAAATGCCTAGACAATGCCTAGAAATGCCTAGCAATGTCCGGACAATGTCATGGAAATTTCTAAACAATGCATGGAAATTCCTAGAAAAACATTGGCAATGCTTGGCAATGCCTGGACAATGCTTGGCAATGCCTCGGTGAAGTGTGGCAATGCCTAGCAATGCCTGGCAATACCTAGAAACTGCCTGGTAATGCCTGGACAATGCCTAGAAATGTGTGGACAATGCCTGAAAATGCCTGGGCAAGGCCTAGCAATGCCGGTCAATGCGTAGGCAATGCCTCGGTAATTCCAAGCAATGCGTGGAAATGCCTAGCAATGCCTACATAATGCCTTGGCAATGGCTGGGTAAAGCCTAGCAATGCCTAACAATGCCTACACAATGTCTTGGCAATGTCTAGGAAATGCGTGACAATCCCTTGAAATACCTCGGCAATGCGTGGCGCTGCCTGGGCAATTCTTGACATTGTATCGGCAATGTGTGACAACGCGTAGCAATGCTCGGCAATGCATGGCAATGCCCGGGCAATGCGTGGCAATGCCTAGCAATGCCTGAACAATGCCTTGCAATGCTTGGCCAATTCTCGGCAATGCCTAGACAATGCCTTGCAATGCTTACACAATACCTGGTAATGCCTAGGAAATTCTTGGGGGATACCTGGGCAATGCCTAGTAATGTTGGGCAATGCCTAGCAATGCTTGGGAAATATCTGGTAATGCCTGGGAAATGCTTGGAAATGTCTAAAAAATGCCTGCCAATGCCTTGGCAATGCCTCGCAATGACTAGACAATGCCTGGGCAATGCCTTGGAAATTCTTCGAAATGCCTGGGCAATGCCTAGTAGTGCTTCGACAAGTGCCAGACAATGCTTGGTCAATTCTTGGCAATACCAGGAGGATGCGTGGTAATGCTAGAGAAATGCCTGGCAATGCCTGGCTATGTCTGGCTAATGTGTGGCAATGTTTGGGCAATCCCTGGTAATGCCTAGGCAATACCTGGGTATGCCTGGAAATGCCTGGCAATGCCTGGTCAATTCTGAGCAAGGTCTGGGCAGTTCCTGGCAATCCTTGGGCAGTGCCTAACCATGCCTAGAAATGCCTAGCAATGCCTAGCAATGCCTAGCAATGCCTAGCAATGCCTGGAAATGCCTGGCAATGCCTCGTAATGCCAGGGGAATGCCTTGCCTAGCAATGCCTAGCAATTCCTGGCAATGCCTGGCACTGCTTGGGCAATGCTTGGCTATGCGTGGTAATGCCTGGCAATGCTTGGACAATGCCTGGTAATCTAAGGCAATGCCTTGTCATGCCTAGCAATGCCTCGCCAATGCTTGGCAATACCATGCAAGTCTTGGGTAATGCTTGGAAACGCCTAACAAAGCTTGGAAATTCCCAGGAAATACCTAGAAATGCCTCTAAATGCCTAGGCAATACGTGGCAATGCGTGAGCAATGCCTGGCAATGCCTGGGCCATGCCTAGAGATGCCTGGGCAGTGTCTCACAATGCCTAGCAATGCCTAGAAATGCATGGGCAATGCATGGGCAATCCTTGGAAATGCATGGGCAATGCCTGGTAATGCCCGGGCAAGGCCTGGGCAATGCCTGGAAAGGCGGAGGAATGTTTGGTAATGCCTGGGTAATGCATGCTTGCAATGCCTGGGAATGCATGGGCAATGTGTGGGAAATGCTTGGGCAATTCCTAGCAATGCCTGGCAATGCCTGGCAGTGCCTGTCAATGCATAGCAATGCCTGGAAATGCCTGGCAATGCATTGTAATGCCTAGGTGGTGCCTGGCAATACCTGGGCAATGTGTGTCAATGCCTAGGCAATGCCTAACAATGCTTGGAAATGCCTAACAATGCTGAAAATGCCTGGCAATGTCTAGGAAATGCCTTGGAAATGCTTAGCAAAGCTTGGAAGTACCTGGACAATGCCCTGGCAATGCCTAGGCAATTCCTGGCCATGCATGGAAATGCCTAGCAATGCCTGGACAATTCCTTGGCAATGCATGGGCAATGCCTAGCAATGCGTAGCAATGCCTGGACAATGTCCTGGCAATTTCTGGGCAATGCCTAGAAATGCCTAGAAATTCCTTGGCAATGCCTTGCAATGCGTGGGCAATGCCTGACAATGCCGCGACAATGCGTGGCAATGCCTAGCAATGCCCGGCAATGCCTGGAAATGCCTGGAAAACACCTGGCAATGCATGGAAAATGCCTAGGAATGCATGGAAATTGCCTGGAAATGCTTTGCCAGTGCTGGTAATGCTTGGGAAATGCATGGCAATGCCTAACAATGCTTGGCGATGCCTGGACAATGCCCTCGCAATGCCTGGGCGATTCTTGACAATGCCTAGCTATGCCTAGTTAATGCCTTGGCAATGCATGGGCAACGCCTATCAATGCCTAGCAATTCCTGGACAATGTCTTGGCAATGTCTGGGCAATGCCTGGGAATGCCTAGAAAAACCTTGGCAATTCATGGCAATGCTTGGGAAATGCCTGACAATTCCTGACAATGCCTCGGCAATCTGTGGCAATGCCTAGCAATGCCAGGCTATGCCTTGGCAGTACCAAGCAATGCCCGGGCAATGCCTAGCAATGCCTGGAAAATTCCTGAGAATTCCTGGCCAATGCCTAGCAATGCTTGGGCAATGCCCGGCAATTCCTGTGCAATTTCTGGCAATGCCTAGGAAATGCTTGGCTTGGCAATGCCTGGGCAATGTCTAGCAATGCCTGGCAATGCCTGGCAATGCCTGATAAGAAATTTGCCCCTCATCATGTTATTGTGTGAGTGATGAGGTGGATGGCATCTTGTCGGCACCAAGATGCCAGCTCACACATGCGCAAGTGGGTATTGGTGCTGAACTTGTGTAGCACTACTCACACATGGCCTGCATCATCTGAGCATATGAGCAATATCGGCATCATCGACAGAGCATGACTCGTGACAAAGAAACTGTGAGAATCTGGCTGGCACACAAGGAGACATGCAGGGCCAAGGGTGAAAGTCTATAGTGTCGCACATGAAAAAAAACCCATGGCCATGGCTGATGACGAGGCGACACTTGAGGCCAGCCACTTTGCTATGTGGTAGAGTCTCATTCATGTGGCTGATTTGTCAATTTTTAAGATAGACCTTAGCATGGTGTCTGTAAATAAAATCTAATATCATTTCCTTCAATTAGGTGATTTGCTGGATCCAACACAAGTTGAATCGCAGCAATCAGCCTAGAAATGAGGAAGATATGGCTTGTCAAAGTTGGGTGGCATAGGCAGCCAGATTTCGTCGGCTGCCCACTCGTCCGCCGGAATGATGGGTCCGGCGGTGAGGAGTTTGACTCCCAGCACGCAGAACAAGACCAAGTCGCCCCTAGAAGGATGCTAGATTAATATCCCATGGTTCATTGGAGCCATGGGTACCTCGGAAAGGCGGCACAATGCTTCATTGGTGACCAGGGCGCTTCAGGCGCGCGTCACTCACGCTGGTGGTGTGATATATGGCTGAGTTGCAATGATGCACGTGGGAGAGCGTAGCGGGCGCTACGATTCTCCGAATCATGCACGGTTTGGTACGTTGAAAAGCTTGTGACAAGCAGTATAACTCATCAAATATTGTACGTGTCAATTAAGTGACTCAAAATGATGTCATTTCCATCCTAAATTCCCCTCCTGTGTTCTCATGTGACCTCTCACATTCAGCGTGGCGACTCAACGTGCACAGTCAGTCTAAACCGTCATTGCTCAAGCTCCCATTCCTGTGGGAGCTGCGTGCCTGGTCGTGGAAAGTCGAGAAGCGATTTTTGACAAAGGGTTATGGACCCACACGGGTCATGATGGATGGCAACGCACGGCTTCCGCAAGCAACGGCATGACTGGAGCAGTCATCGCCATGGTGCATGATGTGCACGAAACAAGCGACAAGTGGAGTCCACGCTGGGCTCCTTGCATGCTCAGGCAGTGGCAGAATGAGGAAAACGACATGCGACATGCCGTTGAAGGGTCGGACGTAGCTGCAGCGTGTACATGCAAGAAGGAGGGCAGAAAAAAACATCTATGTGGTTGCCAATATTCTTCATGATGCAATGCAGCAGCAGGCTTGGTTGAGCAATACCATGAACTGCCTTGAGGTAGTGAGATGGGAAAAAATCAGCCATGGCTCCCTGTTCCTGGCTGAATTTTTCAACTCCAACATCAACTCACCTCAAACCCTCCAAGGCATTGGCAACATCGCAGAGGAGCATTCGCATTAGATTGAGTTGCACGCTACCGCTTCATGCAAGGAGGCGTGCCTCTCTGCTGCAATGTGGTGCTGCTGGTGGCTTTTTGCAATGGCAAGGCTACTCCTCTCGGTAAAATCGGAGCTTGGCAAACAGAGTGCTGGAAAACACGGGAGCAAGGGCATGCGCCGTCCTTCACACACATCGCACGACACCACGACGGAGGCGGGGACAACCGGAGCGAGACGTATCCGCACGAAACCACTGGAGGTGGTTCAATGTGGAGAGCTGTGGCAAAATGGGCCACAAGGAGACGTGAGCAACAGAAGTTGTTGACCTCGCTGCGAGCTTGGGAGGAGGACAGCAGACCAGGTCCGTAGTCTACACGTGCCAAGGCTCTATGCTCCTATACTAAGGTGCAGTGGCCGCCGTCATTGAAGAAAAACACATGGCACGTCGGGGACATGCCAAAATTCACCAACAACAAGTCTAGAGCAAGAGAAATGGAGCGTGTGGCACCTGCCGCTGGAAGGCTGGAGGTGAGGGTGGCGGAGAGAACCAGAAAAAGAAAACATTAAAAAAGGAGGAGGGTTGAAGGGAGCAGAACTTTGAGGGAGCAGAAGGTGGGGCTTCAAGGGAGTCACCGTGGACCTGTTCGTGAGGAGATGTGACAAACTGGTGGGCATTTTGCTGCTGGAAAGGAGAACAAGGTGCATGCCAAATGCAAGGGCGGCATCAGCCTCCACGATCCATTGTCGTGGCAGGTGCGCCGGCTTCGGGCACGGCGACTCCTGGCCAAGGACAAGGGAGTAGAGCTACATCAACAAGGGATGTAGTAGTGGAGCAGTGCAAACTCACAGCAGTTCAACAGAGGTGCAAGTCCCTTTGGAAGGAGCAAGAGCATGCACCGGAGGACATTATCAGGTTCGACGACCCCCATCTATGACCAATCACCTTCCAAATGTACACTCATGTTCCAGTGTACATGCTAGGTCAACATATTAGGAACATTCATAGAATTTTCATCATTGAAACTTGTTCATTTCCTGGAACCAACAATGTTTTGCGTACTTTTTCAAATGTGATTGAAACACATGGTGAAATGATAGGTGACATGTTTTGTTCCTTAATTGAATGCTTTTTCATCTGTGCAATCTACCTATTGCTCTCCGGTTGTCATTGTATCTCGTGAATGGGGTTCTCTGGACCACGAGAGCATTTACTATGCGTGAACCCATCCCCTACTTACACCCGGGTTGTGGGCTTTATTATTTTTGCTTTTCCGGGCTGTCGTGGAGCCCAGGAGGTTCCCTTCTATTGTATGGGGAATTCAGAGACCCCCCATTCAAAATGCTCACAAACCAGGTACTCCAATAGTCAAAATTCAAACAAACGCATCCCGTAATTACACCGGGGGTTGTGGATTTTACTTTTTTGCTTTTCCGGGCTCCCGCTGGGTTCTGCGGTAGCGGGGCCCAGCAGGTTCTCTCTATCGTATGGGGGATTTGTGGACCCCCTACTAAAACAACTTGCAAACCAAGTAATTTAATATCCAAACGTAAAAGAAAACACCCCCTAATTACACAAAGAGTTGTGGACTGTTTTTTTTGCTCACCCGGGCTCCTGCTGGGCCCGCTGTAGCAGGGCCCAGTAGGTTCCCTTCTATCGTATGGGGGATTATCAACCCCCTCCACCCCCCATTGAAACCGCTCACAAACCAGGTTCTCAAACAGGTACAGATCCTGCCTTTGGACGGTATTCATAAAACTTGAGGAAGTTGCAAGATGTACACTAGTGTACATTTTGCGACTTCCACCACATACACCTCCATGTATACTTGCTTTGTACATTTGAAGGGGACGGGAGGATGGACCAAGAAAAGTCGAGAAACCCGTCTCCCCACCACTCCCCTCCCCAAAATGGAAAATTTTATGAGGTGAGAGTATGAGGCGGTGTATGTGGGAGGATTATTAAAAAAGACACTAATGTAGTCTCGTGAGAGAATTTCCATGAAGTAGCAAGATGTACACTTGTGTACATTTTATAACTTCCGCCACATATACCCCCTCATACACTCATACAACTCGTCTCGTACACTCTAGGGGGAGGGGGAGAATGGACCAAGTGAAGTGGAAGGACCCGTCCCTCCCCCCTCTAAAACAATTGCATGAGGCGAGTGTATGAGACGGTGTATATGGAGGGGATGTATTAAGAGAAACACTAGTGTACTCTTGTGAGAGAATTTCTTTAAAGTTACGAGATGTACAATTCTGTATGTTTCACGACTTACACGATATACACCCCCTCATACACTTGTCCCATACACTCCGGGGAGGGGGATGGACTGAGGTATGTCGGCGGATTCCGTCCCCCCCTCCCAAAATAGAGAAAGTGTATGAGGCGAGTTGTAGCGGGAGGACCAGTTCGACCCTCCCACATTGTAGTAGCGAGGGGGTGGTTCGCAACCACCCCTTGCTATTGCGAGGGCTGGCTGATGGCCAGCCATGCGCTGGCCGCTGGCCGGCTGGCAGCTGGCCAGTTGGGTGGCTGGCGGCTGGTCAGATGACTGGCTGGCCATCCACCGGCAAACCACCAGCCACCGATCGAGCTGGTGGCTTGATCGATGCCGAGAGGCCATGAGGGCCTCAAGGACGAGGCTCGTAGTCTTGTGTCTTTGTCCTTACTTGCCCTCCTTGCCAGTGAGAGTGAGCGAGGACGAGGGATCCATGCGAGCGAGAGAGGCGCAAGAGAAAAAGAATATCGCCGGTGTGAAATCGCTGGACGTGCCTCTCACGCGATGATTTCGCACCATCGCATAAAAAAAGTCGATTTCGTTTAGCACAAACTTCAAGTTTTGAACACGAAAAACTAGGGTAAACTCTGACGACAACCTAAGTGCAGGAGCTAGAGACACAACCGTTACAGTGGTTTTTTTGAGCAGGCTGATCCTTGCGACCAAGTGTGTGACGGTTCCAGCTGCTATGCTAGATATAAGACGTTGCAAGCAGCTACAGCAGCAGTAGAAATGTCAAAGAGGGATTTCAGCTTAAAACTGAACAATTTTAAGCACCAGAAATTGCATTAAAATGCTCTTGAGGAGCTCTATTTTTTCCTGTCAATTCCCCTAAGCTTCTCCCACTTGCCAAGGGACTAGGTGGATTTTTCTTGGATGGGGCGGGGAGTGTCCACCGCCAAACCACCAAAATTTCCCCTTTTCTCAAGGTTCCCTCCTTTCTCCTACATTAAAAAATTGAGCATAATTTCTTCCCAAGGATAGGGGATCTGATGGCCTGAGAACACCCTAAAAAGAGGGAGAAAGATACCTCAAAGACTTTTGGCAGCTTTCCCAATGCCGCCGGCTCAAGGAAGACACCACCAAGAGGCGCGAGACGCATCAAGAGGACTCACAAGGAGGCCAAGGAAGACAAGAAGACGAATAAAAAGACAAGAACAGTGAGGGAGGAGCGTGTGAAGGTACAAATTGTTAGTTAGAGTTGACCCCCCTTCCTCCTCACCCTTTTCAGCGGTGCTCAATATATTATAGTTTCTTGATCTTGTCCTTGCTTTGTGTTTCTAGGCCTTTTAGCTTGCCTAGTGTCGTGAGTCACAACTTAGGGTGCTAGCAAGAAGCCACGTGATTGTTCCGACTGTAGTGGCTTAGAAAATATTCTCTCTGTCACGTGATTGTGCCGGCCGTGGCAGCCTAGAAAGTTAGAAATATAATTTGTAATTGCTTCATCAATCGTGAGACCAAGATGCGTTTAGGAGGCGACACCTCCTCGAGGTCGTGGGATGAACCTCACAATGGTCTTCACGTACTAGTTGCATGGGTGACGGAATGGCAAGTACCGGACCGTCCAATTCTAACAAGGGAAAGGTGCTGACGGTCTCACCACACACCCTCAGCGGAATCCAAATTTTGGATACCATCGCTACGAGCACGGTCACCAAACCAAAGGCACATGTACCACCAAAGGCAACTCCTGCTAAACTCAGCGACACCAAGAAGCGTGCGGAAGCCAAAAACGTGCTCGACGAGCACGCCAACGTGCACGTGGATGATTGCCATGCGACGGAGGATGCTCTCGAGGAGGACCACCCGAGCGTGGACCCCAACAAAGAGCACACCATTGATGATGACAAAGGTGATGAGGATCACGATCATTGCTATCTTTGTGTGACAAAATTGAGCCAATTGCTCATGAAGGGTAAGATGCTCGCCGCATCGCCTGAAGCTGCCGATTATTGCGAGGCTACCGACAATAACGAGACTATAGACAATAGCAAAGGAGCTGAAAGGAGCCACACGAGAATTTCTTGTGAGCACGAATTGGAGGATGTCACTGTAAAGGTAGTTTACAATGACCACCGGAGGCTTTCTGAGTTGGCTGACGAGGCACCCGGCTCACTCAAGATCACCACCGACGGTGGAGGTACGGTACCACCCAGAGGAGTGGGGACAACCAACGCTTCCTACGACTTAGCTACAATGGGGAAGACCAACGCCAGCTCGATTGTCGCCACTAACAACAGCCTCCTCTGGAAGGTGGAACTCCTAGAGGCACGAACACAAACCATACCCGCCTAAAGTGGATAAAGGTATATGGATACCGTAAGGCCCTTCAGACTATCATCGATGCTCTGATGACATCACAGCTGAAGTTTGCGTTTGCCAACTTGCCAGCCCACGTGGGATAGAGCATCATGGACCTTGACCGTGGTTGTCAGCTACAGCACCTGTCCGCTCGACATGTTGCCTCGGCCGCCTGGTTGAGGAAAACCTCTTATGAGGACCTTGTTAAGGCGTTGCAGAGCGTGACCCAGGTGCGGATGCAGTAATGATTGTAACGGGCCATAGGTGTTGATGCCACTTCCTGTGGTAGCAAGGACTTGCCTATCTTGACAACTTCGGGGCGGTCATGAACACGTCCTTCCTCCACAATGTGGAAATATTCTGGAAGGGCGTGAAGCTGACCAATTGGCTAAATTACATGGAGCATGTTTAGCGTGTCCACAAGGCGCCACGTGGTCAATGGGGCGATCGTGCCACAATGCGACTTGAGGAAAATCTCTTCAAGTACGTGGTCAAGGAGTGAGACGTACAGCAACTACACCTTGAGTGGTAGCCCATGTCATGGAAGGCCTTTTACGCTATTATGTGCAAGCAGTGTACCCAACGTGAGGAGATGCAGGGTGCCTTTCACGAGATCAAAGACTTCAAGTAGCTTGGTAGCTCGCTCGAGACCTACTTGAGCAAGCTCACCGTACTCGTGGAGGAAACCAAAAGCTTCACTGAGGGTAATGGGACCCAGAACTTCAATTATGCAGAGTGCTTGTTGCTGGATTACTTGCATGATGGTCTCACCAACAAGAAGCTAAAGGACAGGACCACCACAACGGGAACCGTCCAAGTTTAGACAAGCTCAAGGGTGTTGCGCGACTACATGAGAGAAGTGTATCCGGTAGACTCTAAGCACTACTCTGATGCACGACGGAACACGCATGCACAACAAGGCCACAACATGCGCATGGACACTATAGAGGCTTGTGGGTCCACCAAACAGCAAGGTGGGGCCAAGGGGAAGCAACCTACAAACCCTTCAGTCATGAAGGCTGGTGGGCATAAGGTCCCCAAGAACAAGCGTAGCCGCGACAATGATGCGCTACAGGCGGTGCGTGAGCGTTGCAAAGCAGCCTTGCGTGACGGACTCTACCACAACTGCATACAGCCTGGCCACTTCCGGGCCCAGTGTCTTGAGGTTGCTGGTGGTGGGTAAGAGGCCGCGGTGCTGGCCACAGTTGGGGCACCTCGTGGAGATGATGGAATAGGAGCCTACGGACAAGGCCGTGGAAAGGGCCGCGGTTGCAGAAATGGGCCCGGCCGTGGTAACGGACAAGGCCGTAGTGCAGGTTTTTCCCACCACTGAGTAATGTTAGTGGGGATCACTGTGGAGAAAACCTGGATCACGAGTGTGGTTTCATGTTTTCATATGAGGATGTTAAATAATTTGAGTTTTTGATGAGTTTAAACTTCTCTATCGTTTTCTCCCCTCTCGTCGAACCTTATTTTACACTTGCTGACCGATGTTGTCTACTAAACCTTGTATCTATGGATGAGATGCATGGTCGAATGTGCTTAGTAGTGGCGACACCAACCACTCTGCAGGAGTTGTGTGGCATAGTGATTGAAGCAAATGGTCTAAAAATGGTGAGTTCAATCATGTTCGTGGTACCGTTGGTTGACGATTTTGTCCCATTCAGGAAAGTCTGGAAGGTGCTAGCCAAATTCACACATGCCTACAAGATTTGAACTCAAGTGGGTGAATCATGGGAATTACAAAACCCACTAAGCATGTTGTGTGTGCCGTAGTGCTGCAGCACCACCTGCCCCTTTTCAACCATATCCCATGCATAGTGATAACTCACGTCGATGTATTTCATCCTTTTGTACTGCGTCGGGTTGTTGGTCAATTAGATGGAGCTGGTTTTGTCCTCTTGCACCACTTCAGGCTCCTGCTACAGCACGCACAACTCCCCCATCAACCTGCGGAACCACACCACCTCCTTGATCACCTCGGCCAGTGCGATTCACTTTGCTTCCACTCTGGAGATGGCAATGCAGTCTTGCTTCCTCCTTCACCATGAGACAGGTGCACAAGGGAGGAAGAACACGTAGTCGGATATGGACTTCCACTTGTCTACATCTCCAACATATTCTGCATTTGTATAGTAGACAAGACGCAAGGGATCCATCCGCCCATTGCCGCCGAACCTCAAGAGCGCATGCCGCGTGGCCTGCAGGTAGCGGAGGATGCGCTTGACCACCTGTGAGTGTAGTGGTCCTAGATCGACTACGTACCTACTCACTTGGTCCACCACGTAGGCCAGGTCCGGTCTACAAGCCACCATGACGTACATGAGGCTGCCCACTGCCCATTGGTAGGGGACCCTTGAAACATCCTCCCCAATGTTGACCTCGGTACCTCAGAGAACGGTACAACGTTGTGGACAATGGTACAACGTTGTAGGTAGGTACAGGCACATCAATATGGGGGAGGGGGGGAGACAACAGATTTCAGCCATAGTGCACATTTTGCACCAAGTGCATGAAATAGTTTTTTCATCGATTTCTAACAACCATATGGGAAACTCATTAAAACAACTTTCTAGTCATTTTACGTTGATCATCACATTGTAGACCGGCTACCTTGTATGAGCAATGCAATGCACCACCATATTAGCATTTACATCTTCCCAATTACTTTTGCACATCAGCATGTGGCTTTGCACCCAAGCATTGGACATTGTACCTTAGCTGTGAACATTCCATCAAAACATAAACATTGCACCTCAGCATTGCACATAACACGCAAGCATAAGAGCAGGCCAAACTGTTGATGGAAAAAAAACTTGATTGAGAACACACGTTGGAAAGTTACTGGCCTAAGCACGGTCCAACTACTTTTTAGCCACGGGCAGGACGCTTCTGGCTACTTCTAGCACCTGCATTGCCAGTTCCTGTTGCTATTGCTGAACGCTTGGTCCCATTAGGGTGCAAGTAGGATCCAAATAGGGCACAAGTAGGGCGTAAGTAGTGCGCAACTAGGGTGCAACTAGGGAGCAACTAGGGCACAAATAGGACGCAAGTACGGCACAACTAGGGTGCAACTAGGGTGCAACTAGGGGGCAAGTGTGGCCTAAGTAAAGTGCAACTAGGGTGCAACTAGGGTGCAAATTGGTCGCAACTAGGGTACAACGAGGGCACAACTAAGACGCAACTACGGCGTAGCTAGTGTCCAACTAAGGCACAACTATGGCACAAGTCAGGCGCAACTAGGTCACAAGTAGGGCACAGCTAGGGCGCACGTAGCTTGCAAGTAGGACACAACAAGGGCACAACTAGGGCGTAACTAGGGTGCAACTAGGGCGTAACTAGGGCGTAGCTAGTGCCCAAATGAGGCGCAACTAGGACGCAACTACGGTGCAACTAGGGGCACAACGAGGGCGCAACTAGGACGTAACTAGGGCGCAACTAGGGCGTATCTGGTAAAAATATAGGGATCAAGCAGGTTGCAACTAGGGCACAACTAGGATGCAACTAGGGCGCAACTAGGGCACAAAAAGGGTGCAACTAGGGTGTAACTAGGGTGCAAATCAGATGCAACTAGGGTGAAACTAGGATGCAACTGAGGCGCAACTAGGGCACAAGTAGGGAACAAGTAGAGCACAACTAGGGCATAACTAGCATGCAACTAGGACGTAACTAGGACGCAACTAGGGCATCACTAGGGCGT
Organism: Penium margaritaceum; assembly: GCA_023375785.1. NCBI lineage: Eukaryota > Viridiplantae > Streptophyta > Zygnematophyceae > Desmidiales > Peniaceae > Penium > Penium margaritaceum. The sequence continues at coordinate 94,404 of SZWC01003196.1, forward strand.
AGATAGTGTCCAAATGAGGTGCAACTAGGGTGCAACTAGAGTGCAACTAGGACGCAACTAGGGTGCAAGTAGAGCGCACGTAGGGTGCAAGTAGGGCGCAAGTAGGGCACAACTAGGACGTGACTAGGGCAAAACTAGGGTGCAACTAGGGCACAACTAGGGTGCAACTATGGCGTAGCTAGTTCGCAACTAAGGTGCAAGTAGGATGCAACCAGGGCACATGTAGGGTGCAAGTAACGTACAAGTAGGACGCAAGTAGGACGCAACTGGGACGCAACTAGGGCGCAACTAGGGCGAAACTAGGGTGCAACTAGGGTACAAGTAGGGCGCAAACAGGGTGCAACTAGGGTGCTACTAGGGTCCAACTAAGGGACAAGAAGGGTGCAACTAGGGTGGAAGTAGGGCGCAACTAGGGCACAACTAGGACGCAACTAGTGTGCAAGTACGACTTAAGTAGAGCGCAGGTAGGGTGAAACTAGGGTGAAACTTGGGCACAACTAGGGTGCAAGTAGGGCGGAAGCAGGACGCAACTAGGGTGCAACTAGGACCCAACTAGGGCGCAAGTAGGGTGCAACTAGGGCGCAACTAGGGCGAAGCAAGGGCACAACTAGGACGCAACTAGGGCGTGACTAGCACACAACTAGTGCACAAGTAGGGCGCAAGTAGGACGCAACTAGGTTACCACTAGGGTGCAACAAAGGCGTAACTAAGGCATTAGCTAGTGTCCAACTGAGGTGCAACTAGGGCACAACTAGGGCACAAGTCGAATACAACTACGGCACAAGTAGGGCACAACTAGGGCACAACTAGGGTACAAGTAGGGTATAACTAGGGCACAAATAGGATGCAACTAGGACACAACTTGGGCATAGCTACTGCCCAACTAAGGTGCAACTAGGTTGTAACAAGGGTGCAAGTAGGGCGCAACTAGGGTGCAAGTAGAGAGCAAGTAGGACGCAACTAAGGCACAACTAGGGGACAACTAGGATGCAAGTAGGGCGCAACTAAGGCGCAAGCAGGGCGTAAGTAGGGCGCAACTAGGGCGCAACTAGGACGCAACTAGGGCACAACAAGGGTACAACTAGGGCAAAACTAGGGTCCAAGTAGGGGACAAGTAGGGCACAAGTAGGGTGCAACTATGGCTGAAGTAGGGTGCATCTAGGATGCAAGTAGGATGCAACTACAGCGCAACTAGGACGCAACTAGGGCACAACTAGTGTGAGAGTAGGGTGCAAGTAGGGCGCAACTAGGGTGCAAGTAGGGCGCAACTAGGGCACAACTAGGGCATAAATAGGGTGTAGCTACTGCCGAAGTGAGGCACAACTAAGGCACAACTAGGTTGTAACTAGGGCACAACTAGGGCGGAAATAGGACGCAAGTAGGCGGAAGTAGGATGCAAGTACGGTGTAACTAGGGCGCAAGTAGGGTACAACTAGGGCGGAACTGGGATGCATCTAGGACGTAGCTAGTTTGCAACCATTGCACAAAAAGGGTGCAAATATGGTCAAGTAGGGTGCAACTAGGGTATAAGTACGACACAAGTAGGGTGCAAGTAGGACACAACTAGGGTGCAACTAGGGTGCAACTAGGGTGTATGTAGGGTGCAAGTAGGGTGTAAGTAGGGCGCAACTAGGGTACAAGTAGGGTGCAACTGGGGGACAACTAGGGCACAACTAGGATACAAGTAGGGCGCAAATAGGGCACAACTAGGGAGCAACTAGGGTGCAACTAGGGCGCAAGTAAGACACAACTAGGGCATAGTAGGGTGCAACTAGGGTGTAACTAGGGCACAACTAGGGTGCAAGTAGGGCGTAAGTAAGGTGCAAGTAGGATACTTGCTAACTTGCTATGCCCTAGTTGCACCCTAGCTGTGCACTAATTACGCCCTTGGTGCGTCCTAGTTACACCTTAGATACTTCCTAGCTATCCCCTATTTGCGTCCTACTTGCATCCTAGCTGTGTCCTAGTTGCGCCCTAGTTGCACCATACTTGCGCTCTAGTTGCGCCTTAGTTCCTTCTTGATTGTATCCTACTCGTACCCTACTTGCAAATTACTTGCACCCTAGTTACGCCCTAGTTACTCTCTAGTTGTGTCCTACTTGCACCCTACTTGTTCCCTATTTGCACCCTATTTCTACCCTACATGCGTCCTGGTTGCACCCTTGTTACACCCTAGTTGCGCCCTAGTTGCGTCCTAGTTGCGCCTGAGTTAGGCATAAGCTATTCCCTTGTTGTACCCTAGTTGCGCCCTAGTTACGACCTACTTGTGCCCTACTTAAGCCCTACTTGTACCCTAGATGTGCCCTAGTTGTGCCCTACTTGGGCCTCAGTTGGGCACTAGGTACGTCCTAGTTTCACCCTAGCTGCACCCTAGTTGCACCCTTGTTGTGCCCTAGTTGCACTTTTGTTGCACCCTACTTGCGGCCTACTTGCGCCCTTGTTGCGCCCTACTTGCGCCTTTGTTGCGCCCTAGTTGCGCTTTACTTGCGCCCTACTTGTACCCTACTTGAGCCCTCGTAACGCCCTCTTTACGCCCTACTTGCGCCCTTTTTGCGCCCTAGTTGCGCCGTACTTGCACCCTTGTTGCGCACTACTTGAATCCTAGTTGTGCCCTAGTTGTGCCCTAGGTGAGCCCTATATGCATCCTACTTGTCCCTAGTTGTGTCCTAGTTGCACCATAGTTGCGTCCTAGTTGCGCCGTACTTGCACCCTAATTGCGTCCAACTTGCGCACTAGTTGTGCCCTAGTCTCACCCTAGTTGCACCTTCTTTGCGTCCAGCTTCTGACCTATTTGTACCCTAGTTGCACCCTGCTTGTGCCCTATTTCCACCCTACTTGCATCCTAGTTGCACCCTAGTTGTACCCAAGTTGCACCCTGGTTACACCCTAGTTGCACCCTAGTTGTGCACTACTTGCGCCCTATCTGCCCCCTGCTTTCGTCCTAGTTGCGTCCTAGTTATGCCCTAGTTGTGCCCTACTTACACCCTACTTGGACCCTACTAACGCCCTAGTTGCACCCTATTTGTGCCCCAGTTGCGCCCTACTTGTGCCCTACTTGCCTCCTACTTGCACCCTACTTGCGCCGTAGTTGCACCCTAGTTGCACCCTAGTTGCGTCCTGCTTGTACCCTAGTTGTGCCATAGTTGTGCCATACTTGCGTCCTACTTGTGCCCAAGTTGCACCCAAGTTGCACCCTAGTTACACCCTAGTTGCATCCTCATTGCGCCAGAGTTAGGTACTAGCTAGGCCCTAAGTGTGCCCTAGTTGCACCCTAGTTGCGCCTTACTTGTGCCCTACTTGCGCCCTACTTGTGCCCCAGGTGCACCCTAGTTGCGCCCTAGTTGCACCCGAGTTGTATCCTAGTTGTGCCTCAGTTGGGTACTAGCCACGCCCTAGTTGCATCCTAGTTGCACCCTAGTTGTACCCTACTTGCGCCCTGCTTGCGGACTAGTTTCACCCTAGTTGCAGCCTAGGTTTACCCTAGTTACGTCCTACTTATATCCTACTTGCGCCCTAGTTGCGCCTTAGTTACACCATACTTGCGCCTTAGTTATGTCCTAGTTGCACCCCAGTTGCGCCCTAGTTACGCCCTATTTGCGCGATAGGTTAGTCCAACTTGCACCCTAGTTGCACCCTAGTTGCGCCTCAGGTGGACACTAGCTACCCCCTAGTTGCGCAATATGCGCCCTAGTTGCGCCCTTGTTGCGCCCTAGTTGCGTCCCACTTGTGCCCTACTTTTGCCCTATTTGCACCCTAGTTGCACCCTAGTTGTGTCCTACTTGCGCCCTAGTTGCTCCCTAGTTGCTCATCTGCCGGATACTAGCTACACCCTAGATTTGCCTTAGCTGTACCCTAGTTGCGCCCTACTTGCGCTCTAGTTGCACCCTAGTTGTGCCCTAGTTGCGTCCTAGTTGCACCCTACTTGCGCCCTAGTTACGTCTGAGTTGTCCCTTAGTTGTACCCTACTTGATCCCTACTTGCGTCTTACTTGCACCCTAGTATTTGCACCCTACTTGCACCCTACTTGCACCCTCTTGCACCCTAGTTGCATCCTAGTTGCGCCCTACTTGCGGTCTAATTGCACCCTAGTTGCGCCAAGTTACGTCCTAGTTGCACCCTCCTTGTGCCTGACTTGCGCCCTACTTGCACCCTAGTTGTGTCCTAGTTGTGTCCTTGTTACGCCCTAGTTGCACCATACTTGTGTCCTACTTGCGGCGTACTTGCACCCTCGTTGTGCCCTATTTGTTCCCTACTTGTGCCCAACTTACACCCTAGTTGCACCCTAGTTTTGTCCTTGTTGCGCCATCATTGCACCCTAGTTGTGCCCTAGTTGCACCCTACGTGCGTCCTACTTGAGCCCTATTTGCGCCCTAGATACACCCTATTTGCGCCCTAGTTGGGCCCTTTTTACATCCTACTTGCACCACACTAACACCCTAGTTGTGTCCTGGTTCCGCCCTAGTTACGCTCTAGTTACGACTCAGTTTGGCACTAGCTACGCCCTAGTTTTTCCCTAGTTGCATCCTAGTTACGCCCTAGTTATGCCCTAGTTGCGTCCTACTTGCATCCTAATTGCGCCCTACTTGCGCCCTAGTTGCACCCTAGTTGCGCCCTCGTTGCGCCCTATTTGCATCCTACTTGCACCCTACTTGAGCCCTAGTTGCGCCCTGGTTGTGCCCTAGTTGTGCCCTAGTTGCGTCCTACTTGCATTCTAGTTGGACCCTAGTTGCGCCCTAGTTGCGCCCTATTTGCACCCTAGTTGCGCCTTCTTACTTGTCTACTACTTATGCCCTAGGTATGCCCTAGTTGTGCCCTAGTTGCGCCTTAGTTGTGCCTCAGTTCAGCATTAGCTACACCCTAATTGCACCCTATTTGCGTCCTAGTTGCGTCCTACTTGCGCCCTACTTAGGCCATATTTACGCCCTAGTTGCGCCCTACTTGCACCCTAGTTGCGCCCTAGTTGCGCCCAACTTGTGCCTAGGTAGGACACTAGCTACGCCCTAGTTGCGTCATAGTTACGCCCTAGTTGAGCCCTTCTTGCGCCCTACTTGTACCCTAGCTGCACCATAAATGCACCCTAATTGTGCCCTATTTTCTCCTTGTTTGTACCCTAGTTTCATCCTAGTTGCCCCCTTCTTCCGTCCTACTTGTACCCTTGTTGCGCCCTAGTTGTACCCTCGGTGTGCCCTACATGCCCCCTACTTGTCCCTGGTTTTGTCCTAGTAAAGCTGTAGTTGCATCATACTTGCACCCTAATTCCGTCCTACTTACATCCTGGTTGTGACTTAGTTGCATCCTAGTTGCGCCCTACTTGCGTCCTACTTGCACCCTACATGTGTCCTAGTTGCGCCCTAGTGGTGCCCTATTTCTGCCCTACTTGCACCCTAGTTGCACCCTAGTTGTGCCCTAGTTATGCACTAGTTGTGCTCTAGTTGCGCCCTAGTTGTGCAATAGTTGCGCCCTACTTGTGCCCTACTTGCCCCTTGCTTGCATCCTATTTGTGCCCTACTTGTACCCTAGTTGCGCTCTAGTTGCACCCTAGTTTTTCCCTAATTGCACCCTAGTTGTGCCATAGTTGCACCCTACTTTTGCCCTACTTGGACCCTAGTTGTGGCCTAGTTGCGCCCTAGTTACACCCTAGTTGCATCCTAGTTGTACCCTAGTTGCACCTCAGTTAGGCACTAGCTACGTCCTAGGTGTGCCCTAGTTACGCCGAAGGTGCGTCCTACTTATGCACTACTTGTGCCGTAGTTGCACCTTTGTTACGCCCTATTTGTACCCTGGTTGCACCAAAGTTGCCCCTTAGTTGAGCACTAGCCGTGTCCTAGTTTTGCCCTTGTTGTGCCCTAGTTGTGCCCTTGTTGTGCCCTAGTTACGCTCTACTTGCGCCCTACTTGCACCCCACAGGAGCCCTCCTTACGCCCTAGTTGTATCCTAGTTGCACCCTAGTTGCACCCTAGTTGCGGCCTAGTTGTGCCCTACTTGCGCCATAGTTGCGCCCTAGTTACCCCCTAGTTGTGCCTCAGTTGAGCACTAGCTATGCCCTAGTTACGCCCTAGTTGCACCCTACTCGCGCCCTAGTTGTGCCCTACTTGCGCCCTAGTTGCGTCCTAGATGCACCCTTGTTGCATCTCAATTTGGCACCAGCTACGGCCTAGTTCGCCCATTTGCACCCAAGTTGCATCCTAGTTGTGCCCTAGTAAACCCTTGTTGCGTTCCCGTTGCCCGCTACTTGCACCCTAGTTATGCCCTAGTTGCGTCCTAGTTGCACCCTAGTTGTGCCCTAGTTGCGCCCTACGTGCACCCTAGTTGCATCCTAGTTGCGCCATAGTTGCACCCTACTTGTGCCCTAGTTGCGTCCTAGTTACGCCCTAGTTGCATTTGAGTTGGGTACTAGTTACGGCATAGTTGTGCCCTAGATGCGTCCTAGTTGCACCCTAGTTGCGCCCTACTTGTGTCCTACTTGCATCCTATTTGCGTCCTACTTGCGTCCTTGTTGCACCCTATTTGGACTCTAGTTGCACCTAACTTGCGCCCTACTTGCGTCCAAGTTGCGTCCTAGTTGCACCTAAGTTGGACACGAGCTACACCCTAGTTGCGTCCTCGTTGTGCCCTAGTTGCACAGTAGTTGCGCCCTTTGTGCATCCTACTTGCGCCCTAGTTGCACCCTAATTTCGCCCTTATTGCACCCTTGTTGCACCCTGGTTGCACCCTGGTTGCGCCTCTGTTAGACACTAGCTATAAACTAGTTGCGTCCTAGTTGTGCCATAGTTGTGCCATACCTGCGCCCTACTTGCGCCCTCGTTGAGGCCCTTGTTGTGTCCTAGATGCGCCCTAGTTGTACCCTATTTGCGTCCTAGTTGTGCCATTCTTGCACCTTAGTTGTGTCCTAGTTATGCCTCAGTTGGGCACTAGCTACGCCCTAAATACACCCTAGTTACGTCCTAGCTGCACCCTACTTGTGTGCCCTACTTGCCCCCTACTTGCACCCTAGTTACGTCCTCATCACACCTTACTTGTGCCCTATTTGCGTCCTAGTTGTACCCTAGTTGTGCCCTAGTTGCGTCCTACTTGTGCCCTACTTACGTTTTACTTGCACCCTAGTTACGCACTAGTTACAACCTAGTTGCGCCTTACTTACGCTCTATGTGCGCCCTACTTGTGCCCTAGTTGCAGCCTACTTACACCCTAGTTGCACCCTAGTTACGCCCTACTTGCACCCTGCTTGGGTCCTAGTTGCGTCCAAGTTGCACCCTAGTTGCACCATAGTTGTGCCATAATTCGTTCCTACTTGCACCCTTCTTGTACCCTAGTTGTGCCCTAGTTGCGCCCTAGTTGCACCTTAGTTGGACACTAGCTATACCCTAGTTGCGCCCTAGTTGCACCTCAGTTGGACACTAGCTATACTCTAGTTGTGCCGTACATGCGCCCTACTAAAGCCCTAGTTGTGTCTGCTTGTGGTCTAATTGCGTCATGCTTGCGACCTAGTTGCACCCTATTTGCGTCCTAGTTGCAACCTACTTGCCCCCTACTTGTGCCCTATGTGCGCCCTAGTTACGCCCTAGTTGCACCCTAGATATACGCTAGTTGTGCCTCCGATGCACTAGCTACGACCTAGTTGTGCCCTAGTTGCGTCCTAGTTGCGCCCTAGTTGCACCCTACTTGTGTCCTAGTTGCGCCCTACATGCACCCTAGTTGCGTCCTAGTTGCACCCTAGGTGCATCTCAGTTTAGCTCCAGCTACAACCTAGCTGCGCCCTAGTTGCGCCCTAGTTGCGCCCTAGTTGCACCCTAGTTACGCCCTAGTTGCACCCTAGTTGTGTCCTAGTTGCCCCCTACTTGCACCTTAGTTGCACCCTAGTTGTGCCCTAGTTGCGCCCTACTTAAGTCCTACTTGCGCCCTAGTTGCACCCTACTTGTACCCTAGTTATCCCATAGTTGCACCCTAGTTGCGCCCTAGTTGCGCCCTACTTGCGCCCTACTTGTGCCCTACATGCGTTGTACCGAAGCCCTAGTTGAGCCCTAGTTGTGCCCTACTTGCACCCTACTTACACCCTAGTTGCACCCTCATTGCATCCTAGTTGAGCCCTAGTTGCACCCTAGTTGTGTCCTACTTGCGCCTCACTTGCGCCCTACTTACGTCCTACTTGTACCCTAGTTGCGCCTTAGTTGCACCCTACTTGCACCCTACTTGCGCCCTTTTAACGCCATAGTTACGTCCTAGTTGCGTCCTAGTTGCGCCCTAGTTGCGCCCTATTTGTGCCCTACTTGTGCCATAGTTGCATCCTACTTGTGCCCTCCTTGCGTCCTAGTTGCACCCTAGTTGCATACTACTTGCGCCATGGTTGCGCCCTAGTTGTGTCCTACTTGCCCTCTAGTTGCACCCTAGTTATGCCCTACTTGCCTCCTACTTGTGCCCTAGTTGCGTCCTAGTTGCAGCCTATTTGCGCCCTAGTTGTGCCCTAGTTGCGCCTTAATTACACATTAGTTGGGCAATAGCTACGCCCTAGTTGGGGACTAGGTGCGCCCTAGTTGTGCCCGACTTGCGCCCTACTTGCGCCCTAGTTGCGTCCTAGTTGCACCCTAGTTGTACCCTAGTTACGCCCTACTTGCCTCCTACTTACGCTCTACTTGATCCCTAGTTATACCCTAGTTGCGCCCTAGTTGCACCCCAGTTGCGCCCAAGTTGGACCCTACTTGCGCCCTAGTTGCTCCCTGGTTGCGTCCTAGTTGCGCCCTACCTGCGCCCTACTTGAGCCCTAGTTGCGCCCTCATTGCACCCTAGTTGCATCCTTATTGTGCCCTACTTGCGTCCTACTTGCGCCCTAGTTGTGCCCTAGTTGCACCCTAGTTGCACCCTGTTTCATTTCACTTGTGCCCTACTTGCGCCCTAGTTGTGCCCTGGTTGCGCCCTTCTTACACCCAAATTGTGCCCAGTTGCGCCCTAGTTGCGCGCTTCTTTCACACTTGTTGGGCCATACTTGCGTCATGGTTGTACCCTAGTTGCGCCTCAATTGGACACTAGCTACATCCTAGTTGTGTCATACTTGTGCCCTAGTTGCACCATACTTGCGCCCTAGTTGTGCCCTAAATGCACCCTACTTACGCCCTAGTTGCACCCTACTTACGCCCTAGTTGTGTTCTAGTTACGCTTCTCTTGGACACTAGCTATACCATAGTTACCCCCTAGTTATGCCCTAATTACATCCTAGTTATGCCCTAGTTGCACCCTACTTGCGGCCTAGTTGCGTCCTAGTTGTATCCTAGTTGCGCCTTACTTGCACCCTACTTGCGTCCTAGATGTGCCCTAGTTGTGCACTACTTACGCCTTACTTGTACCCTACTTGCACCCTAGTTGTGCCCTACGTACGTCCTAGTTATGCCCTACTTGCCGCCTACTTACACCCTAGTTGGGCCCTACTTGTGCCCTAGTTGGGCCCCAGTTGTGCCCTACTTGTCCCCTACCTGGGCCCTAGTTGCGCCTTAATTACGCCATAGCTGCGCCGTAGTTGCACCCTAGTTGTGCCTCAGTTGAACACTTGCTACGCGCTAGGTGCGCCCTAGTTACACCCTAGTTACTCCCCAGTTACGGCCTATCTGTGTCCTACTTACGTCTTAGTTTCACCCTACATGTGCACTAGTTGCACCGTATTTGTGCCCTTGTTGTGCCCTAGTTGCGCCCTAGTTGCGTCCTAGTTGCACCCTAGTTACGCCTCAATTGGATACTAGCTACGTCCTAGTTACGTCCTGGTTATGTCCTAGTTGCATCCTAGATGCACCCTACGTGCACCCTAGTTGCACACTAGTTGCACCCTAGTTGTACCATAGTTGCACCATGGCTGCGCCATAGTTGGGCACTAGCTACACCCTTGTTGTGCCCTAGTTGCGCCCCAGTTACGCCCTTGTTGTGCCTCAGTTGCACCTTAGTTTGGCACTAGCTACGCCCTAGTTGTACCCAAGTTGCACCCTAGTTGCGCCCTTCTTGCACCCAACTTGCAAACTAGTTACGCCCAACCTGTGTCCTATTTGCGTACTAGTTGCGTCCTAGCTACATCTCAGTTGGACACCAGCTACGCCCTAGTTGCACCCTAGATCCACCCTAGTTGTGCTCTAGTTACTCGCTAGTTGCACCCTAGTTGCGTCCTACTCGTCCCCTACTTGCGCCCTAGTTGCGCCCTAGTTGCACCCTAGTTGGACCCTACTTGTGCCCTAGGTGCGTCCTAGTTACGCCCTAGTTGTGCCCTTGTTGTACCCTAGTTGCACCCTACTTGTGCCCTACTTGTGCTTTACTTGTACCCTACTTTCATCATTCTTTCACCCTAGTTGCACCCTAGTTATGCCGTGGTTGCACCCTAGTTGCGCTCTAGTTGCGCCCTAGTTGCACCCTATTTGCTCCCTAGTTATGAACTAGTTGCACCCTATTTGTGTCCTAGTTGTACCCTAGTTGCGCCCAGGTTGCGCCTCAGTTGGACACTACCTACACCCTAGTTGTACACTAGTTACACCCTAGTTGTACTGTACTTTTGTCCTACTTGTGCCTACTTGTGCCCTAGTTGCGCCCTAGCTGTGCCCTAGTCATGCTTCAATTGGAAACTAGCTACGTCCTAGTTGCGCCCTAGTTGGGCCCTAGTTGCACCCCAGTTGCACCCTAGTTGCACCCTGCTTGTGCCCTAGTTGCACCCTACCTGTGCCCTAGTTGTGCCCTAATTGCACCTTAATTGTGTCCTACTTGCACCCTACTTGTGCCCTAGTTTCACCCTACTTGTGCCCTAGTTGTACCCTAGTTGCGCCTCAATTGGACACTTGCTACGTCTTAGTTGCGCCCTAGTTGTACAATATTTGCGTCCAAGATGCGTCCTACTTGCGCCCTAGTAGCGTCTTAGTTGCACCCTAGTTGCACCCTAGTTGCGCCTCAACTTGGCACTAGCTACGCCCTAGTTGTGCCCTAGTTGCACCCTAGTTGCACCATTTTTGTGCCGTATTTGCGGCCTAGTTGTACCCTACTTGAACCCTATGGGCCCTACTTTCGCCCTACTTGCACCCTACTTGCGCCCTAGTTGCGCCATATTTGTGTCCTAGTTTTGCCCTATTTGCGCCCTAATTCCGCCCTACTTGCACCCTACTTGCGTCCTCCTTTTACTCTAGTTGTACCTTAGAAGCATCCTAGTTACGTCCTAGCTAAGCCCAATTTACGCCCTACTTGCATCTCACTTGCGTCCTGCTTGTGTCCTACTTGCGCCTTAGTTGCGCCCAAGTTGCACCTTACTTGCGTCCTAATTGTGCCCTACTAACACCATAATTGCGTCCTAGTTGTGCCCTAATTGTGCTCTACTTGTGTCCTACTTGCGTCCTATTTGTATCCTACTTGTACCCTAGTTGTGTCCTAGTTATGCCCTGGTTGCGTCCTAGGTGCGCCCTTGTTGCGCCCTACTTGCACCCTAGTTATGCCTCAGTTGGAAACTAGCTACACCTTAGTTGTACCATAGTTATGCCCTTGTTGCGCCCTACTTGCGCCCTATTTTACCCCCTACTTGCGCCCTAGTTATGCCCTAGGTACGCCTTAGTTGCATCCTACTTGTGCCCTACTTGTGCCCTAGTTGTGCCCTAGTTGCGCCCTACTTGTGCCCTAGTTACGCTCTAGTTAATACCTAGTTGCACCCTACTTGCGCCCTACTTGCACCCTACTTGCACCCTAGTTGCACCTTACCTGCGTCCTAATTGGCTCTAGTTGCGACCTAGTTGTGCCGTACTTGCGTCCTACTTGGGCGCTAGTTGCGCCCTAATTGCACCCTAATTGCACCATTGGTCCCTAGTTGGTTCCTACTTGCGCCCTTGTTGTATCCTGATTGTGCCCTAGTTGCGCCCTAGTTGCGCCTTAGTTAGACACTAGCTACACCCTAGTTGCACCCTAGTTGTGCCCTAGTTGCGTCCTACTTAAGCCCTAGTTGCGCCCTACATGTGTCCTAATTGCGCCCTACTTACGCCCTAGTTGTCCCCTAATTGCGCTTTAGTTGGACACTAGCTACTCCCTGATTGTGCCCTAGTTGTGCCCTAGTTGCACCCGAGTTGCGCCCTTCTTACCCCCTACGTGCGCCCTATGTGCACCCTAGTTGCACCCTACTTGTGCCCTAGTTGCGCCCTGTTTGCGTCCTAGTCACACCCTAGTTGCGGCTCAGTTGAGCACTAGCTACGCCCTAGTTGTGCCCTACTTGCGCCCTAGTTGCGTCCTAGTTGTGCCCTCGTTTCATCTCAGTTTGGCATTAGCTACGGCCTAGTTGCGCCTTAGTTGCTCCCTAGTTGTACCCTGGTTACGCCCTAGTTGCAACCTAGTTGCATCCTAGTTGCCCCCTATTTGCGCCCTAGTTGCGCCCTAGTTGCGCCCTAGCTGCACCCTAGTTGCGCCCTACTTGCGCCTTACCTGCGTCCTACTTGCGCCCAAGTTGCGCCGTAGTTGCACTCTAGTTGCGCCCTAGTTGCTCCCTACTTGCGCCCTACTTGACCCAACTTGCGTCCTACTTACGCCGTAGTTGCACCCTATGTTTTCCCTACTTGCATCCTACTTTCACCCTAGTTGCGTCCTCGTTGCATCCTAGTTGAGCCCTCGTTAAACCCTAGTTGTTTCCTACTAACACCTCATTTGCGCCCTACTTGGGACCTACTTGTGCATTAGTAACGCCCTAGTAGCACCCCACTTGCACCCTACTTGCGTCCTTTTAACGCCATAGTTGTGTCCTAGTTGCGCCCTAGTTACGCCCTACTTGTGTCCTACTTGTGCCATAGTTGTGTCCTACTTGCACCCTACTTGCACCCTAGATGCAGCCTAGCTACGCCCTACTTGCGTCCTAGTTGCACCCTAGTTGCGCCCTACTTGCGACCTTGTTGCGCCCTAGTTGTGCCCTACTTGCACCCTACTTGCGCCCTAGTTGCACCCTAGTTGCGCCCTATTTGCGCCCTTGTTGTACCCTTGTTGTGCCCTAATTGCGCCTCAGTTGGGCAATAGCTACGTCCTAGTTGTACACTAGTTTCGTCCTAGTTACGTCCTACTTGTGCCCTACTTGCGCCCTAGTTGCGCCATAGTTGCGCGCTAGTTTTGCCCTAGTTGCGCTTTACTTGCG